>APFE030210331.1:0-10504 GCA_000404065.3 Pinus taeda
TTTTTAATTTTATAGTTGAAAAAATTTCAATTTCTTTTGTATCTAGCATGTTATGGTTGAAAACATGTTAAATTTATAATTAAGAAAGAAAAATGATATTCTATCAAAAACATTAATCTGTTTTTTCTCATAAACAACTTTGTTTGAGACATAAAAAATTGGTTTTATTAGCATTTTTGAATTTTTTTGAAAATTGACCCTAAAAAAAAAATCATTGTTAGAGTATCATCACTTTCATTTTGAAGCTATATTTTGCATGAAAATTTCATAGTAAATTTAGTAGTGACTACCATTTTTTAAACATGTTCAAAATTGAGTCCTAAAAATTAGAACATCGTTCCAATATACAAACTTTTCGTTTTTAGCATTGTTTTTTATGTTTTTTTGGAGTTCTTTTGCGAGAGTTCCTGTTTTGAGTTTATAGTTCCGGTTTCAAAGTTTACATTATTCAATGATGGTTTTGGGGCACATGGTATTGTGCACCTATAGTATTTTGTCAGTGGTATTATATGTAGATGGTTTTGGGGCACATGGTATTGTGCACCTATAGTATTTTGTCCGTGGTATTATATGTAATGGAGCGTATAAAAGGTTGGAAGGACTTCACTGTAAGGCAATATCTAGAGGTCAGTTGTGAAGGCTCAATTCGTCGGATTTTGAACCATTCTATGTTTGTTGCATGTTTTAAGTATCATGGTTGCAATGGCATATCTTTCCTATGCTGTAATAGTAAGATACTTGTTGTAAACGCTCTGTTAGGTAAACTTCACTCGGATAAAGTCAAAGTTGACGAGGTTAAACCATGACTAGGTTAAATAATGATGGTTTTGGGGCACATGGTATTGTGCATCCATAGTATTTTGTTCGTGGTATTATGTGTGTTTATGGTTGTTGTTGATTATTTTTATATTTATTCCTCTCAGTAATTATTTATGTTATGCAAGGGGTTTTTTTGGCGAGAGTTCCCGTTTTGAGTTTATAGTTCCGGTTTCAAAGTTTACATTGTTCAATGATGGTTTTGGGGCACATGGTATTGTGCACCTATAGTATTTTGTCGGTGGTATTATATGTAGATGGTTTTGGGGCACATGGTATTGTGCACCTATAGTATTTTGTCCGTGGTATTATATGTAGATGGTTTTGAGGCACATGGTATTGTGCACCTATAGTATTTTGTCCGTGGTATTCTATGTAATGGAGCGTATAAAAGGTTGGAAGGACTTCACTGTAATGGAACATCTGGAGGTGAGTTGTGAAGGCTCAATTCGTCGGATTTTGAACGATTCTATGTTTGTTGCATGTTTTACTTATCATGGTTGCAATGGCATATCTTTCCTATGCTGTAATAGTAAGATACTTGTTGTAAACGTTGTGTTAGGTAAACTTCACTCGGATAGAGTCAAAGTTGACGAGGTTAAACCATGACTAGGTTAAATAATGATGGTTTTGGGGCACATGGTATTGTGCACCCATAGTATTTTGTTAGTGGTATTATATGTGTTTATGGTTGTTGTTGATTAATTTTATATTTATTCCTCTCAGTAATTATTTATGTTATGCATGGGGTTTTTTTGGCGAGAGTTCCCGTTTTGAGTTTATAGTTCCGGTTTCAAATTTTACATTGTTAAATGATGGTTTTGGGGCACATGGTATTGTGCACCTATAGTATTTTGTCGGCGGTATTATATGTAGATGGTTTTGGGGCACATGGTATTGTGCACCTATAGTATTTTGTCCGTGGTATTATATGTAATGGAGCGTATAAGAGGTTGGAAGGACTTCACTGTAAGGCATGATCTGGAGGTGAGTTGTGAAGGTTCAATTCGTCGGATTTTGAACCATTCTATGTTTTTTGCATGTTTTAATTATCATGGTTGCAATGGCATATCTTTCCTATGCTGTAATAGTAAGATACTTGTTGTAAACACTGTGTTAGGTAAACTTCACTCGGATAGAGTCAAAGTTGACGAGGTTAAACCATGACTAGGTTAAAAAATGATGGTTTTGGGGCACATGGTATTGTGCACCCATAGTATTTTGTTCGTGGTATTATATGTGTTTATGGTTGTTGTTCATTATTTTTATATTTATTCCTCTCAGTAATTATGTATGTTATGCATTAAATTTCTTAACAACTAAATATAAAAATAACCAGCAACGCGAGCTCAATGTGTTTCAAACTCAAGACCTCTCTCTGATACCACTAGTTGGAGCGAGAGGTCTCTAGTTCCAAACACATTGGGCTCGCATTATGGGGAAGATTGTTGTGCTCCTTGTTAATGGCGGTGTTTTTGTGGATCCGTTAACTCTAGCAATGTGTCCTGAGGGTCTTGGTGTGACCGCAATCTTGACTCCAAGAGGCTGGGATAATTGTTATTGTTGGAACGTTGAGGAAAATGGTGGGTTTTTATAAATAAAAAGAAAGTAGGAAACATAGTGGTTGAAGAGCCCTTAGAAATAAATGTTAATATTACATAGTAAAAAGTGTAAATATGCATGTTTTAAGTATCATGGTTCCAATGGCAAATCCTTGGTGAAAATTTGTAATAGTAAGATACTTGTTGTAAACGCTGAGAGAATTGTTATTGTTGGAACATTGAGGGAAATGGTGAGTTTTTATAGATTAAAAACATAGGGAACAGAATGGTGGAAGAGCCCTTAGAAATAAATGTTCATATTACATAGTAAACAATGTAAACATATATTATTTTACTGGCATGAGACTATGATGAACAAGGTTATGGCAATTTAGAGAATTCCAACCCTCGTTAAAATTCACCCATAATTTTGCCCAATCTATGAAATTGACACATTTTTAAAATCTTTTTTAACCAATTTCATTAAATGTAACAAATTGATATTCTTTTTGATTTTTTTACCAAATTGGCTAAACTTGGAACTATAGTATAAAGAGCAAATTCTTTTAAAAAAATAGGTTGAGCCTAAATATTTTTTTTTTTTTTTAGCAATTTGACAGAATTTGGTAATCATAATGTTAGAGAAACTCTTTCACAAAAATAGATAGAACCCAAATCTAAACAAAAGAAATGATCAGCATTACTCTTTTGTACTTCAAAGTGCTAGACAACAATCTATTTCACCAGCTTAACAATGGTTGAATTTGAGAGGCCTAATTTCTTGTACTTGCGCCCCTTAGATTTACAAGCTGTTGCAAAAATAAAGATTCTGAATCAAATATTGTAAGGCACATTCTGTAGATACCACACTGTGATTTTGAGCGTACTTGTTCTGAACTGCAACAACCTCCATTATTTGATTTGTTTAAACATAGCTAAAAATTTATTTACTCTACATAATAGGTCCCTGTCTCTAAAACTTCAAACAGCTTAGCGAAACAACCATTAAAATGAAAACAATTAAGGCAAGATTGTTGGCCTTCTACAGTTAAAAGAAAACAAAAATAGAGGCTTCAATCCAATGCTAAACAAGGAGGAAAACAAGTGGGTATCAATACCTTATCTGGGGTGCTGCACTGTAGCCTCTCTTTCTGATTCTGCGTTCAGTGATCCACCCATTGGGCAGCCATTGTGGCGATTCAAATGACATGAAAGAATTCCGTACTTTAGATGAAGTAGTCGTACCAGGCAACTATTAACTTGCTCTCCAATGGTCTTCGCTTCAGATTGTGACGTTGTTCATTCTCAGCTCTGTCAAGTTTGGTTTCCTCATGAGAAGGCTAAGGCGACTTGGCATCCACATTGTTTTCTGACTCAATTTTAGAAGGATTTTCACATGAAATGCGTTTATTCTGTTGGGTGTCGAGGATTTCCGTAGTGGAGGATCCAATGCAGATCGTATTCGAATGGATTTACAGTGTTAAAATGTTAAAATACTCTACAGAATGCAAATTTGATTGGCACGGTACTCCGAATGAAATCTTTGGCACGGTACAGACTAAAAGACATGTCATGTGAAAATACGTCGGAAATTCAGTCGGAAAACAACGTGGATTTGAAGTCGCTTTCGCCTTCTCATGAGGAAACCAAACCTGACAGAGCTGAGAATAAAGCTCCTGCTGTTCACCCTGATGAACAACCCTCAAAATCTGAACCTCGAACAACTGTAGAGCAAGTTAACAGATATCCTGATACGACTACTTCCTTTGAACTCGGAAAGCATTTTTTGTTAATTGAATCACCACAATGGCTGCCCAAAGAATGCATCACTGAACTCAGAATTTGAAAGGGAGGCTACAGTGCAGGCAATGCATATAAGGTACTTTATTATTTTCCGCGTTTAGCATTGTGATATTCAACCACTGTTTAGCTGGTGAAATAGATTGTCATCTAGAATGGATCATTTCTTTTGCTTAGATTAGGGTTCCAGTTATTTTTGTGAAAGAGTTTGCTCTTTACATCATAGTTATCGAATTCCGCCAATTTTGCTCTTTATATCATAGTTACCAAATTTGCTCTATAAAAAAAAAATAGAAAGTAAAACTAGAAAGTAACACTGTGACTTTGTGCCAAGACACCGTTTCGCTAGTATGTTATCTTTTAACCAATTTTTGAGGGTCCGGCGACTTTGTCATTTTGTACTCACCACCAAGGTTCTAGTCCTGGCTTCATGTATTTGGGGTTAATTACATGTCATTTGTATTGTTGGCTAGAATCAAGTCATTATACGTCATGCAGAGTTCTGCCCAGAATCATAATCTGCATGTCAGAATTCCACCAATGCTTAAACCATGAAAGTTAAGGGACAGTATTTGCTCAGTTCCAATTGTACCTCAGTCTGTTCCACTTATATCAAGCTTTCGTGACTCGGTCGCATCACACAGTACATTTTCTTCCATGATGTCAGATACCATGACAAGGCACTTAGCTGGTACTTATGATTTGCCTTTTCACAATAAACATACTGCTCGTTTGCCTTCCTACCCTCGCCCTATGTTGCCTTCATTCCTCAACTATATCACAGAGTGCAGTTAACCCAGAGACCATTTCGACTGGTTTTGATGATCTAGGAAGGATGCCCACACATTTTCAATCACTTTTGGATGGTGCAGAAGGATCTGAAGCCCATATATTAACTGAGGAGAAACCTACTGAATCAAGCAAGAGGAAAAGGAAGCCTTTTATATTCACTGAGGAGAACCCTACTGGTTCAAGCAAGACGGAAAGGAAGCCTTCTTTGGATCTGAAACTGTAAAATGCATGTAAAGGGAACATTTTCTTCATATTTCATCTTGTTCATTCTTTTTTTGTTTCCTCGGCATTTGAGGATAAATTTGCAGTCACCATTTGAAAGTAATAATGGTAATACTGTGCTAAATTATAATTTTGCCACTTTATTGGTCAATGACAAAAATGGCAACAATTCCCTTATAATTGGATGGTATAGTCCAGAAAGATAAAAGTTGCACAATCAATATATTTCCTAATAATTAATGAATGAGGAAATTACAAGATATTTATACAATCATAGTCTCAAGGTAGGAATGCTATCTTAGACGTACAGTAGTGTGGTTGAGAGATTCTCTCAACCACACAATAATCTAGGAGAAACTAAATCCCTATAATGTAGGAACAAACTCCTCAAATGGAGAATTGTAACCATAGACAAGTAGGAATTAATAATTTCCAACTCCCCCCCTTAATGACTACTTGTCATGATAGTGAAATCCACCATCATCATCACACGATAGAGAACACAATTTTCCCTTCAAGAACAATTTTCAAGCATACTGCCTTATGCTTGGTAACAATCTGCAACAGGATCTCGATCATCCTCCAATCTCTGATGTAGCTGTCATGTCTTCATATCTGGTAATAAATCATTCCTGCAAATAGATGTCTATTGTTGGAATGGCAAATTCCAACATAGAGTTACACTAGTGACACTAGTTTGCCAAGCTAAATGTCACAACAATCTAATTCTTTTAACCAGATTTACATAAATGCATTACATGTCAAGTTGATCAGTCCTCAACATGAAGCTAAATAACTTACGAAGACAATTTATTTCTTCTAAGTCAGTGCAAATTCAAAGGAAGATGAACCCATTGTATTTCTGCACCGGACCGCAATACACTTCAACTCTGATGTATCTTTCTGCAATTTAAAAAAAAATGCTTCGACGGTTTTGTGAAGATCACACACCACTTTCCTTTACATCGCGCTACTCCTCCTGACAGGACTAGAGTTAACCACATGATAGTGCCTTTTTCCTTACTTATGACCTGAATCAAAGCCAGTGTTGTTTCTGCGGTATGACTGCGATAGGCCTTTAGACTTATAAGCCTCTGCAGCTTGGTCACACATCTGTATAATCGGGTTCAACAACGCAGATACAACAGGCTCAAAATCAGGCTTCTTTCCTGATGCTGGAACCAGCATACTGTTATATGTATCAATCAATTCAAGGCAGACTGAGACTCCTTCCCCTACAACTGGTGGTGGAGAGAGATCAACAGCGACTAAAGAAGGGTATCTCAATAGCTTGTCCCCTCGAGTCTTTAGGATGTCAAAAAAAGTTCGCTATGCAGCATCTTTAACATGAAAAAGTGTAACAAAGAGAGCTGTTTCTTCCCCCAACAATTCTGAAATCGTGTAGCTGTAGAACTCTAAAATATTGCTCAATTTAAATGCCAACAAAAGGCTAGGCTGAGACTGCAAAACTTGCTCCACTCTTACTTTGAATGGACGGCACACCCCTTCGAAAATACGATCCAGAATAAAAGACATGCCCATTTCTGGCTTGACATACTCTCCATCTAAGTCTCTTGAGAAACGCCAAGCAGTGGGTCCAATATTGATGGTCGCATCTGGGCTAAAAAGAGCGAGTAAAGCTCTCTCTCGGATGCCAAAGCCTGGTGAAGCCAACCTAACATGTCACCAACGTATCGTAAAGGATCATGGGCATGCACTTCTATAGGTCTTAGGCAGATTAAAAACAGCTTTTTCCTTGGTCTATATACTGAACACCTTTCCATGCAGTCGGCGCCTCGATTCCGCACATCCGTAGATTCAGCCAACTTTTACCAATCCAGGGCTGAATTAATCAACCGGAATCGTTCTTTCTCGCCGGATCTTTAAGACCGATCCTCTGCAAAAAACCTCAAACGCTCAAGAGGCCAAGTGTCTATGACGTGTAGGGAGCCCATATGCAAAGGCTTTGTCTTCTTCAACAGGTCGACTCCATTTCCCTAAGCCAGAAGCTCTCGCTGCACCGCCACGCGCTTCATCCGGTTCTGATCCATTTCATGCTCTGGGACGATAACCCCCTTCTGAAAATTCGTTGCCACAAGATTTCTCTCAACAGATATCTGATTTCTCTCAACAGATATTTAGATCTCAACAACACCTCTACGTTCAACAAGCACACTCCATGCATGTAGGGATGGGCCACCAAGGTTAAACTCTCAATCTTTATACGAAATGTGCTCTCTTTGTAGCTATGGTATAGGCATGCATGCACTCCACTGCTCTACCTCACAACTGCCTCAGGATCTGCCTTCAGACACCCCACAGAGTAACTGAGCACAGGACTGAGTGCCAAATTAACATTCCAAAAACACACAATGAATATTTCTCATTGGGATCTGCCATCCAAACCATCTTCCAATCGTTCCTCGGCTAAAACCCTTGCCATTTTTTCGCAAAAGCCCCTACGCCATACATCCTCAGGATGATTACAGGGCAATGGATCATTGAAATGAAAATCGCAGCAGCTTCATAAGGTACCACTATGAAGATTGAATCTTTCGTAATTATACAATCAAACAACAAAATGGGAGATTTGATCGATACAACTCACCATTCACAAATTCGTCATATTCAGTAAGATAATGGAATCAACCAATGTACGCCATGTAGGATAAAAACAGCGTGAGCAACGAGAGACGGAATTTCAGAAATTTTGCGAGCCTTACCCGAGAATTTGACAAATGGCTTCACGGCCTCCAGTATGTACAGATCTATAGCGTACCATCCCGTCCTGTTGCGAATTCACTGCGAGCTCATGTGGCTCAGAAAAACGAAGACGAGCAGCGTGGAGCATGAGAATGCAGACCAGTACTTCCAGTAGCCCCAATAAATCTTCATGATCATCGAATTCATGATGTTACATAACAGTGATCTCAGTTTTCTCTATCGACCCACGATGATGGACAAACAAACATATACTATACACTGTTTATTTTCCCTCAGCTTTCCCTCAGCCCAGGAGGGGCCAAGCCCTCACAAGCTCTGATACCAAGATAAAAGTTGCACAATCAATATATTTCCTAATAATTAATTAATGAGGAAATTACAAGATATTTATACAATCATAGTCTCAAGATAGGAATGCTATCTTAGACGTACAGTAGTGTGGTTGAGAGATTCTCTCAACCACACACTAATCTAGGAGAAACTAAATCCCTATAATGTAGGAACAACTCCTCAAATGGAGAATTGTAACCATAGACAAGTAGGAATTAATAATTTCCAACTCAGAATCCTAAAGAGCCACGCAGTATTTGGGAGATTCAACTATTTAACTATTTTGCACATTTAGCTAATATGTCAGTGACAATTCTTTAATTTCACATTTACTCATTACTACATCTAAGGCACTTTGATTTGTTTTCCACAGAACTGAGAACTCTATGGAAACCCTCAATTTGAGCGTTTAGAGGCTTCGGAATAATTGCATAAAATTCATGAATTACACGTAATCGAATTCATGAATGAAATGCTTGTAGAACTGAGAACTCTGTGGAAACCTTGACCTGGAGCTTTGGAAGAATCACATGTAACAGAATTGACGTGTGGGTCACTTCTATTCTGATTTGAAGAAGTTAAAGTTACTTCCATCAAGTGATGTCCGCATCTGTGTCTAGTTTCTGTATTTGCGAAGGGTTAATCCAGATGATGTATTGTCCAGATGTCCCTCACCTAAGCGGTGGAAAACAAATCAAATTCTTTAATTTCACATTTACTCATTACTACATTTACTCATTACTACATCATGAATTTGATAGCTAGAGGCCCAGGTCTAGTTTTGGGCACTTATTATTTCATCAAAACTCCAACTTCTGCCTTTACACTTCTGTACAGTTAAATTCCACATGCAACATATAATCTAAACACTGGTTTAATATATTGTCAAGTAGAGTATAACATATAACATAGGATGCCTGTGTGGGATGCTACACCAGCCTTGACAAGTCACTGTGTGTATCAGTATTGCATCACCACGTATTACTCTCATAATCATCATATATATCATCATATATATTTAAGTATTGATGAATGGATTCTCAAACGTGTCTAGACCTTTGTATTGTGGGTATGCTTACTTGATAGTGGTATTTGATATATGGGTTTTAATTTATTATAATCTATATAATATGTAAGATTGGGTGGATTAATTACTTAAATATGTTTTAAGTTTTGAAGTTATTTTTAATTATGAATGGAGATTCTTTTGAATAATATCTAGGTTTTGAATAATGTGCATAATTTATACCTTTTGTAGCCACTATGAGAGGAAAATCAATTACATATTTTCGAACTATAAATGCAATGAATAGAAACTGTTTTGAACAATATGTTAGTAAGCTATCATTTATGTAGTTACCATGAGAGGAAAATCAATTACATACTTTTAGGGTAATAACTTTCATATGAGGAAACATATCAGGTATGGGAAGACAAAATAATCACATGGTAAGAATTGAAGTGAGAAAATAATCACAAAACCAACTTAATTTCTAGTGGGAATATAATATCTTGTTTAGAAGTAGACTTTATCCCTCTAATACCTTCCATGTTTAGTTGCCCATAGGGTACACCAAATGCATGCAATCAGAAATTATTTAAAAATACATTTCTAAGCTACAGCTCTATGCTTATTTCCTTATTACAATAATGCAGATTTAGAACATTCCTAATGAGCTAAGCTAATACCTTAATCTGTTGGAACATTCCTACTAAGTCTATCTATGCACTAAGCTGCAAGCAACAATACTATTAATTGGTCTCCTCCTGATAGAAAAAGCAGCACTTCATTCTTAGATCTGAAATGATGCCATGTCATGGGTTCATAATAAAACTGTAAATAAACACACAATTGTGATGGTCAGATATAATAATATAATTCTCAACTACATTAATAGGAACTCTTAACTTAACTTTTAAATATTAGAAATCACTAATAAGTTGAAATTCTCAATGGTGCCTAGTTCAAATATGTTATTCTGTTACTTGACATTTTTTTTGAAATTTTGCTATATAAAGGTATTTAAAAATAAAACACAACCACTGCATCCTTGGCCTTAGGAGGAGAACAATACCTTATCAGTCTTTCCACTCCTTCTTACTCGTACTTCATAGCCCCACCCTTCTTGGAGCCAATAAGGCCTCTGCTCATTCCTTTCTGCCATGTGTTTGGCATGTACCATGCAGTGTTATAAAATTTAGTTTCCCAAAGTATTTTGGCAGTTCATTTATTTTTATAGTGATTTGATTCATTTAATATAAAAAAATTGCCCCTTCCA
>APFE030210333.1:0-21876 GCA_000404065.3 Pinus taeda
AGAAACCCTTTTTGCTTTTTATAATTTTATAATTTTTTTATGAATTTTTAATAAAATAAAATTTAACTAAACTATAACAAAAACTAAATTTAAATCCTAAAATAAAACCTAACTCTAATCTAACACATAATTAACACAAGAAAATAAAAATTGAAATTTTATTAATTTACTTCTTCTTTTTTTGAAATTAAAACAAAGCTAAACTTTTAAAAATTCTAAATATTAAAACTAAAGCAAATTGAATAGGTACAAAACTTCAATATATCTAAACTAAATTAAAAAAAAAAGGAAACCTACCCTAAATATTTACATATATCTAAACTAAATTAAAAAGAAAAGGAAACCCAAGCTAATCCCTAACTCAGAGTAAACTTAATGAAAAATCCCTGACTCTAAAACTCACCCACGACAAAAAAAATCATTGTTTTATTGTGTGAATGCAGATCATGGCGAGAGAACTTCGACAGAGGAGTTGCGTGTGTGTAAGTGCAGGTCATAGTTGCGTAGGGAGGGGAGAAATAAGGCTGTAGAAGGGAGGATCGAGCTGCGGCTGCGAACAGGGAGCAGCTAGCGTGCAGATGCGGAAGGGTATTCTGATGGCAGCAAGGCGAGGGAGGAGAAGTGGAATTTCGGATGGCCGAGGGGATGCAGCACGTAGGATTTGTTAGCAAGATTCGAGGAGAGTTTAACGCATGAATAACGAGTTCTATATTTTTATTTGCAGATGTGAGAAATCGATGGTGGAGCGAGGGGCAGAGAGATTGATACGCAGGTGACTGGAAACTACTTGATGGATATGCGGCTGAGGAAAACATGGATCAGGCGTAGATGAGTGGAGACTCAAATGCGTTCAAGGGGTTTACTCTGCGCGTGTGTAGGCTTGCAGTGTTTATCGTGGGCAGCGTGCAGATGTTTGGAGCAGCAGAGAACAAATATGGATGGCTTGGCGTTGGCAAAAGCTTTGTGAGAAAAAGGAAACGTAAATCACGTGAGACAGGTTGCAGCGTATGTGGGATGGCCAGCGTGGAGCGACTGCGCAGGACAAATCAACTCATGGAGCCACGTCTTATGCAGGTCAATAAAATTCGTGAGAGTTGGAGCTGCGTGGGTAGGTAGCTATGAGAATGGCATAAAAACCCCAAACGCTGCAGATCGAATAAGAGACTTAAGTGCAACAAGTAGGGGTTACACTTCATAAAAAATATTGGTTGTGCTCTACAATGTCCAAATCCACCTGTAACATAACAAAACCCTGAGCAATAGCAGGGAGCTGATCAAACCCTCGGAAGTCTTCAGAAAACCCTGGAGAGACAAACACCCAAAAATAATGTGCAGAAAACAAGACTAAAACCCTAAATCAGCTAAATAATTACAACCTTTACAACTTTTCGACTCTTAAGCAGCCAGATTTGTCAATAATCACAATAACTTTATCAGAATTTAGTTTTAATGTGAGATACTTCAGAAAACCCTGCATGCATTCATAAAAAAATTCAGATGATAAGCCTGGGATTAAAACTAGTTGGGCTCTTTCAGAAAACACAATCCGGGAGTTGGCTGGTTCAGCTGAAAACTTCCCCTAACGCCCAGTAAACTCAAAACTAAGATTTCGTGCACAGCTTAAAACCAACCATTAACATAGAGGGGAAAACGATAGTGAAATCCAGATCAAATGGAGATACCTGCCATTATATTTCAGAATCTAAACTATCATTCAAACCCTAGAGATCAGACAAGATACCTGTGTCTGAATCAATCTTCATCAAGCTATTATTGATGACTGAAAATAAAATTATGCAGAAAAATAAAAGGCCTTACAACATTTCTAGAAGAGTAACACGAGCAAGACTTTTAACCCCAAAGTCTTTCTTTATTGCACAAAAAATGACTACAAGAGAGCTTTCTTTAGCACCAGACTCTTAGATCCAATCTGATCTCAAATGACCCCTTGCACCCTATTTAAAGGAAAAATTCCCAACGGCTAATTCGAGTGATCCATGTCAAAATGATCTCGACCGTCGATGAGGATCAAGATATCTTTTAATCTCATCCGTCAAATTTTTAAATGCATTTTAATATATTAAAAAATTGAAATTCTGCATTTATTTACTCAAAATTTGACTCAATATTATTTTTAAATTTTTATTTTATTTTATTTATTTTTATTTTTTAAATTTTTTAAATTTATTATTATTTTATTATTATATTATTTATTTATTTATTTTTTTTTTTAATTTTATAATTTTTAATTTTGAATCCTCGAACTTAACCTTTGGAAAAATCACTTAGGACCTAGGACTTAGGACTTATGAGGGGATTAAAAAATTTTCTAACCCTCACGAGATTTTACATCATGACTTTTACAATTTTACATCTCAAGGGGGAAAACCCATTTGACATAGACCCTCATAAATCACCCAGTTCTGCGACCAACTATAATCTAGTAGATCAACGCACTAGGATTCCCCTAAGATTCTAATGACAAAATTCAATCCGGATTTGGGGTTAGGATGAAGGAAAACTCTGCCGATCATGAATCAGCGAGACAAAAAACCTTCCAGAACGTAGATTGTCACTAGAAAATTAGGTCCACCTAGGCAATTTTCATACATGACTCAGCTCTGCTAAGATTATTTACAATTCATACATGCAGACTGGGTTTACGACATAACATGATCAGGTCGATGATGACTGTCGAATGGCACGGACATGTCGATTAAGCGCTATCCCTTTTGCGAAAAAAGGGGGTGTAATGCTATGGGAAGTTGACACGTAGTGGTCAACAAGCAGAAAAGGCAGCAGGAGGACATTTAGGCATGGGAATTTCTTGCTCTTCTACCCTTGTTTCTTCTTGGATGCATCTAGCCATTAATTCCTCGAAACTAGGAATTACATTATTGTTCAGAAGAGTAGTCCTGAACACGTACCATTCGGATGGTAATTCTCCAAGAGTCGTGAGTGTGATTTCCCCATCAGTAATAGCCTCCCCAATAGATACGAGATCGTTCAAGATCTCGGTGATTCTTAAGAAGTATGCTTTCATACTCTCATCTTTACCTTTCTTAATTTCCTTCAGCTTATTTCTAAGAAACAAAAACTTGATTTGCATCATTAACTTTAAATAACTCACCAGTCTATCGTAGATTTCCTTGGAGGTGTTCAGGTCGAAGATGTAGGCCACCAAGCGCTTGTCGATAGAGTCTCGCATGATTTTCTTTGTTTTGGCTTCTCCGGTTTTCCATTTGTTCTTGGCAGCAACAGATGCATTTGACGAAGGCTCAACAATATTGAATCTCACATGGTCCAACACTCCTTGATCTTCTAAGTTTAGATCGATAGACATCTTCCATCCGTGATAGTCAGTTTTCTCATGGAACTTGTCATCAACAGGAAAAAGTGATGAGGACGCCATAGTTCTTTTAGGATAGCCTTGCCAATCTTCTCTTCGGTGATTGCTCTTTCTCTTGCTCAGGCTTTGTCTTCACCTCAGCTCTGATACCATGTTAATTTATGGTATGCTCTATGCTTAGAGCAATTTACTTTTCTTTCTTATTATTATTCATATATTAGCAATCACATGTGCATAAGTAAAGTGCAGATAGAACATTCAACGATCAACAGAAAACAAGCCAAGACAAGAGACACAAGATGTGGCGGCTAGCAAGGGACAAACCCCACAATATGTGGGGAAACCCTTTGATCAAATCTTCTTTTATCTTCAATAATTCGGCAGAGAGAAATAGTACAATAAATCTGATTTATATCAGCAGTAGCAAACCCTAGATCCGCAGCATCAACATTAGCAGCTTCATCATCAAAACTAGGGTAGTTGATATTTCGCAAACCGACCGTTGGATCGGCTTGATTCCACCACCAAAAGATGCAACCTTCAGAGGAGGTCCAGATGGACCTATAGCGTAGTTCAGAAGAGGAGGTTTGATGGTCAATGCTGGTCAAAGTTTGGATCTACAATTGCAGCTTCAAGTTCAGCAGCTTCCTTCCACATGTGTGAGAGAGAGTCTCTTTTCTGCACAGTAGAGAAGATACTCTTTTCTGCGTAGGAGAGAGAGAGAGATGTGATGAGATGAGTGAGTGAAAATGAGGAAAATTCTTCCTGTATTTATACACAACTGTTGATGTTTGAATAGATGCGACTGTTGGTTTTCTGAGCCTACATGAGTTGTAGGTCGGCTTGATAATAATTCCATAATCAAAATAAATTCATATCTCCATAAATAATTATTGGAATCGGATGACCTTTAGATCAATCCTACACCTCTCGATAAGAGGAATCTAATAAAAATATTATCAGCCATGAATAAGATGACACACATGGAGTTTGGCCCTAGTTGCCAATTTTAACAGAAGAAGAGGATGCAGCTCTAGCATCTGCACGAAAGTAGGAGAAGAGGAAGAAGAAGGGCCTCTCCAAGGTCAAGTGCTTCCATTGTGGGGAACTAGGTCATTTTGCGAACCAGTGTCCTAGGAAGAAGAGTAAGGGAGAGGCTTCAAACTTGAAGGCAGTGCCTGCAAAGGCAGAGAAAGAAATCGAGGAGGAGGACGATTGTGCCACTTGAGAAGAAGTGGGGAGACATCGAGTTGTAGTTAGGAGGACTACAAGCGATGAGGAGCAGGATCCTTGAGGTACCCAACCTCTTGGATTATACCTTGCTACGGGAGCCCCGAAGAAGAGTAGCAGGACTAGCGGATGTCGGTAGAAATGGATGCAGATGGAGCGGCAGAGTGCTACAGTGCAGGAATCCCGGGACAACGCGAGGCTAGTAGGCTGCAACAGTGCGAGAGGCACTGGAGTGTTGCACCAGTGTAGGATGGCACAGAGAGGTGTGCAACAGTGTGAGATGCAGGGAGTTGTTGCAGCAGCGCAGAGGTCAGTAGAGGGAGCACTTGTTAGCGAAAGAGAGAGCTTCAGCATCGAGAGTGTTTCTAGCCTGACAAGGATGTCAAAAGTTGGGTGGATAAGTTACTTACTTCTCAGTAACTGAGTTGCAGTGCAGTAGCATTATGCAGTAGCAGGATGCATCATGATGAGAGGGGATGTGTTGAAGTTTTTAAGTCTACCAGTTAGAAACCCTCCATGCACTTTACTGATTTATTCCTACCTACTTGTTCTGTTACTTAACAAGTTATTTACTAAGTCACTTGACATGGGGATTCAGGATTCATAGGATTCAGGGATTTGAGTGTCGGATTCGGACACGTTGACCCCCGAAACAGGACACATAGGATTCGTTATATATATATATTAAAAATTAGATATTTCTTACACAAATTCTAATTAATAATACAAATTCATTGATTTCAAACATAGATCTTCATCTATAGCATGCATAGTACATACAAAATTCAAATACATGTCAGTGGTCACATAAATCATGATTCATAATTCATAAATGAAAGACAACTTACAACTACAAGATAGTAAGACAAAGACAATGACAACTGTAGTTTTCTCATTAAGTCATCAAATCAAAATGTGTTACATAGGTAGTCTTGGTGCAATGCCAATGGCAAATAGAAATAGAAAATATAAAACAACTACAATCTACAGGTATACAAGCTTCAAGGCAATAGGTAGTCATCAATCCTCAGAGTCATCATCAAAATCAACATCAATGTCCTCATTATCATGGTCACCACTACTCTCCTCAGCATCCTCCTCCTCCCCTGTATCCATAGTTGCCTCTGCATCTGCTGGTGTGGAGGATGACCCCTCTAAGTCATCAAATCTAATAGGCTCTAGCACTGGATCATTGAGATTCATGTTGGCCAATGCCAACTCAACACTGTTGTCCAGACCCATATCATCAGGAAAAACATCCCACATCTTTGTTTTCCCCTCAACCGCTCTTCCCTCTACCTGTAAATAAGACAAAGGTTGGGGTGCACATACACCATTGTCTCTGCCCTGGACTGCTCAAGCCTGCTCTTCTTCACATATACAAATTCCCATATGTGCTCCAATTCCTCGCACAACAAGAGGATGAAGTCACCAGAGAGAGGAGCCTCATGGCTAACTGCTGAAGAGGAGGGCTTGTTGCCCCATGATTTGCCCACCAAGAATAGGGCTTCTTAGCCCCCTATCTCTAATCACATCATATCCTGCAAATCGACCAGTACCAGTGGAAAACTCTGCAAAGGCATCCTCCACCTCATCAAGCAATGCTCTATCCTGAAAAGCCCGCCTGAATGCATCTTTCCTCCCTTGTGAAATTTTACCATCCATGTGAAGAGAGAATCTACAGGAAGTTCCACCACTCAACCACTCATGGTTGTAGTATTTTGGGTTCAATAAGTGAGCCAAACAATGTAAAGGTGTACAATTCTTGTCCCATTTGCTGACAAGAATATCCTGTATAGTATTACAAAAGACCTCTAGTGATGTCTCATACTCGGGGCACTTACTCTGTAGAATAATGCTCCTCACAGACTCAATCATGGAATCCCATCCCTCATAAACCTCTCCTAAGATGGGCTTATCTGTATCTGCAAATCGAAGCAAAGAAATGATAGGGTCCATGATCCGAATAATTAGATCTACCCTCTCCCACCAAGCATCATCTAGCACCGTGTCCTTCACTCTTTTAGAGGCTACCTGATCTGTCTTTCTCCAAAAAGACCAAAACTCAGAAATAACCATGGACCCAAGAGCGGTCTTGACCTCCATCAAACCATTCAACATCATGAATGAAGAGGCAAACTATGTATCAACAATCTTCAACAATGAAAGATTGGTGTACTCCTTGTAGATAGTGAGGGCATTTGTATGATTTTGCACAAAGTTACGGATATGTCGTGCATCCTCAATAATGTTACCAATCCAAAGCACATCAAAAGCAATGGATTTAAGTGCTAAGTCCAATGAATGGACAATGCAAGGTGTCCAAAACACTTGTGGATATTTAGCTTCCACAATCATGCTAGCAACCTTGCAAAAAGGTGCATTATCTGTAATGATTTGCACACAAGAATCAACAGCTACATCTTCAATAACTTTAATAAATAACTCACCAATAAATTGTGCATCCTTGTATTCTCCAAGTGTATCCACTGCTTTCAAGAAAACTGGACCATTCAAGGAAGACACCATGAAGTTGATGATTGGGTGTCGTGTTGGATTTGTCCATCCATCAGAAACAATGCTAACCCTAGATGTTGGCCATGATGCTACAATAGGCTCAAGCATTTTTTGCACCTCTTTTTTTTCCTTTGTCAACAATGTGGTTCTAAGCTTCTCTGAACCAGGAGGCACATACCATGATGGAGACCCATGAGTTAGAGCTCGACGCATCTCAATAAATAAAGATGAGCGTGCAACATTAAATGATATGAAGTTTTGATAGAAAAAGAAGGCAATGGTGAGATCAAGCTCTTCTCGTTTCTCTTTTTGAAAAATCTTGTCCATTGGACCAAGTGTAATTGCTCTTCTTTTTGCTGCTTATCCCCCAATAGAATTCTCAAATGGAAATTTGGTGGTGTCTTTCCTCAAAAATAGAAGGTGGTCTTCATTCTTGGTTTTTCTTGATTTTGCAGCCACATTTTCCATACCAACAATGGACTCTTCCATTTCTTTCCTCTTTTGTAAAGGAACAGTTTTACAAGCTCCAATCCCACAACCAGTAAAGCCAACAAATGGCCTTTCACATGGAAATATGTGCTTTTGAAAGCAATGTGACAAAAGTTGCATCTCCATTGCACATTGCCTCCTCCCTTCCCCTTGGTGCTTGTCCCATTCTCTCTTGTGACATTTCTACAAGGGGATATTTCTCAATGTTGTCTTTAGGTCCTCCTCTTCCCTCAACATTACTTGCAGCAGACTCTGATGATATTGGGGGAGGAGGGGCATCTCCAATGGAGACATTCTTCCCCTTCCTTTGCCCCCTAACTGCTGCCTTTGATTGAGCCATGAATACTGTAAAAAAAATGAACAAAACATGCAAAAATTTGTAAACAAAAAATCATATACAAACTGCTGTAATAGAATAAGAAATACAAAAAAATGGAGTTAAAATGCACTTACCTGGTGCTTGAATCTCCTTGCCGAACGCTCTACTCCCTTAGCTCCTTGTTCCAAACCCTTAGCTCCTTGCCCACAACTCAAACTATGCAAAATGAAATGAGAAATAAGGTGAATGATAAAAAGAACAACGTGTTTTTAACCCGCGGAAGTCATATTCTTGGGATTCAAATCCCAGAATCGGGATTCGATGTGCCCGTATGGGATTCATACGAATCCTGTACAGGCACATCGAATCCTATTTTGGGATTCGAATTCCTGGCGAATCGTATCTGATTCACAGGATTCAGATTCGACAGGGTGTTTGGACGAATCCGGTTACTTAGGTTATTTACAATGTAAATACTAAAAATAAACACTAGTGCATGTTCAAAATATTAAAGATCATCAACTGAAGGAAACAGAAACAAGCACACAAAATGACATCGATATTTTTGGACCAATGTCCCCGGAAAAACCCAATGCAGGAAAATCGGTGCAGCCATCTAAGGGTTTTCTTATTAAGCAGTTTCAGAGTACAATCTGGGTGCCGAATCTGGATTACCCAATAGAGAATGCCCTTGGCAGTAGTACCTCTCAGTCTAAGACAGATGTCTCGGTTGAAACCCCGAATAAACCCTCCGACAGCACCTCAGCTCCAATCTGCCCCAGAAACCCCAGCATCTGCCTCTCTAGACTGCGATACCCTCTCTCTACCTAGCGTTGGCCTTGCGTCACCCTGAATAGGCCTGTGTCAACCTTAGGAGGCCCTGCATCAGCCTTCTAGCCCTCTGGGTCAGCTATGTTGGCCTCTCTGAAGCACTGCACAGCTCCTGGCTGCCTCTGTGTGGCCCTGCGTGAGCCTTGGCTGCTACTGCATCACTCTCTCTGCCTCCTACGCTGATCTCCCGACACTATCTTTGCCTCTCTGTCTCTCTGTACTCACTGCCCTCAGCTACAACTCTGATCACTGATTCTATCAAACCCCGCTCTAGAGAATAGAATGACTGATCATTTGGTGTATTCTCCAAGTGACCCTCAAGCCTCCTCTTACACTTTTCTCATTGACATATCAACAGCCGAAATTAAGTCCCTAATCGATGGCTAAGATTACATCTAGCTTGATCCATGTCTTTTGGACCATTCTAACACAGTTTTATATTAATTCACATTAATATTTTAATTTCCCAAAGTTTAGACTTAGGGACTCCATTAAAAATATTAATTATTTTAATATCTCCCAAACTGTTTAGAATCTGCTCAAACCCTTTCTGGGTATTGGAGATCTCATGTGCCCTAACCTCTCCACCAAATTTTGTGGCTAGAGCACATCCAATGCTACCCCAAATCAACATTCCCTCTTAGCGAGGAGTGTGCTTTAGTAATACTCCTCACTGAGTATCACCCTGATCATCCAACATCGGTCCCTGTGCTGATGCTAGGCCTGCTTCCCATCACCCTCTGCACTTTTGCATCCTGTACTGCTACCCATGGCCCTGCCACTACCATTGTTGCATCCGTACTGCAACTCCCTCTACATCCGTGTTGTTACTGGTCCTTTCTCCCAACACTGCATCTCCTCTCATCATGTTGCCCACTGCACTGCAACTCAGTTACTGAGAAGTAAGTAACTAATCTCCCAACTCTGACCTCTTTGTTGGGCTAGAGACACCTGCTGATGCTGAAGCTCAACGGTCGAGATTAAGTCCCTAATCAATGGCTAAGATTACATCTGGCTTGATCAATGTCTTTTGGACCATTCTAACACAGTTTTATACTAATTCACATTAATATTTTAATTTCCCAAAGTTTAGACTTAGGGACTCCATTAAAAATATTAATTATTTTAAATCTCCCAAACTATCTAGAATCTACTCAAACCCTTTCTGGGTATTGGAGATCTCATATGCCCTAACCTCTCCACCAAATTTTGTGGCTAGAGCACATCCAATGCTACCCAAAATCAACACTCCCTCTTAGCGAGGAGTGTGCTTTAGTAATACTCCTCACTAAGTATCACCCTGATCATCCGACATCGGTCCCTGTGCTGATGCTAGGCCTGCTTCCCATCATCCTCTGCACTTTTGCATCCTGTACTGCTACCCATGGCCCTGCCACTACCACTGTTGCATCCGTACTGCAACTCCCTCTGCATCCGTGTTGTTGCTGGTCCTTTCTCCCAACACTGCATCCGCACTACATCTCCTCTCATCATGTTGCCCACTACTACACTGGAACTCAGTTACTGAGAAGTAAGTAACTAATCTCCCAACTCTGACCTCTCTATTGGGCTAGAGACACCTGCTGATGCTAAAGCTCCCTCTGCCACTAACAAGTGCTCCCTCTCTAACCTCTGCGCTACTGTAACAACTCCCTGCATCTCGCACCATTACACACCTCTCTGTGCCATCCTGCACTGGTGCAACACTCCCATGCCTCTCGCATGGCTACAGCCTACTAGCCCGGCGTTGTCCTGGGAATCTTGCATTGTAGCTCTCTCTGCCGCTTCATCTGCATCTGTCTCTACCCACATCCACCACTCCTGCTACTCCTCTTCGGGGCTCTCGTAGCAAGGTCTAATCCAAGAGGCTGGGTACCTCGAGGATCCTGCCCCTCATCACCTATAGTCCATCTGACTACAGCTCGATGTCTCCCCACTCCCGCTCAAGTGGTGCGTGTGCACTCATGGCACAATCATCATCTATCTCCACTTCCTTCTCTGCCCTTTCTGGCGCTGCCTTAGTCTTGAAAGACTCTCCCTTACTCTTCTTTCATGGACACTGGGTAGAATAATGACCCAGCTCCCCACAGTGGAAGCACTTGATCTTGGAGAGATCCTTCTTCCGTTTTTCTTGCTTTCCCTCAGATGCTAGGGCAACATCTTCCTCCTCCTTTTTGACTCTGACCCCTTACTGCTGCTTCCTGCCTTTGTCTATCATCTAATCCTTTCTTGGCGAAGAGCCGCCCACATCTCCTCCCAAGGCAGAAGGGTCTCTTTGCCCAGTATACTCTAGACAAATACCTCCCAATCTTCTGAGATGCATTCAGAGCTATCCTTACCATTAATTCCTGATTCGGCGTGGCCCCTATGGAAGTCAACTGATCTCAGATCTCATTCAGTCAACCAAGGAAGGTGTTGACCGGTTCTCCCTTCTTCATCTAGTATGACCTCATCTAATTTTCTAGTAACATCCTTCTCTGCACGGAAGTATGCTGGTATAATTACTTTAGGGCCTCCCACATCTCATTTGTCGTTTCCTTCTCGGCAATGTGTGGTACTACATGGTCCTTGACCCCATCAAGGATGATGCTCTTGGCCCTCACCATTGCCTCCTCGTACTTGTCATTATCAGCTGGGTCAACTAGGATCGCTATCGTCCTCAAGGCAAAGTGCTTGACACGATTTCTGTCAAGTACAGATAAAATTCTAGCCTTCCAGACTGCGAAGTTTGAGGCTCCATCCAGTCTGTCTTGGTCTCTTACTCTGTGTAGTGCCATGCTGCTCTTCGACTTCCCTCCTGGAAGTTCTCGATGTGACTCCCTCTGAGTCTTGATTTCCCTCTTGGAAATCCTTCTGTCGATGTCGAGATGCCCCCTACTCTGATCGTTTGTGCAACTGCATCACTGATACAAATTTCTCGGCTAAACCCTCGGTAACAACACCCTCCTCATTGGCCTTGCCCTATTAGGTATTGTTCCGACTACAGTACCCCACCAGCTCCACTCAGCAACTTTCCCACAACCTCCTAAACCCCAGCAACCTAAAGGTGAGAGCTCCTAAGCTCTGCGCGATCCCAACACCAGCAACTCGGCCTCCTCAGCCAATTGCGTCAGCCCTCCTAGCTTCTGCATGGCTCTGTGTGAGCCTCCCTTTGCCTCCCTTAGCCTCTGTGTTGCCTCTTCCTGGCTCACCCTCGATGACGCAGGCACTGCATCACCCTTCCCTTGTTGTTGCTCTGCTAGGAACAACTTCTGTCACTTGGGATAATTGTTTTTTGCTGCTATTGCTCCGCTCGGCTGATGTCCTCAATTCTCTTGTGATCCGCAACCACGCTCTGATACCATGTTGAAGTTTCTAAATCTACCAGTTAGAAACCCTCCATGCACTTTACTGATTTATTCCTACCTACTTGTTCCGTTACTTAACAAGTTATTTACAATGTAAATACTAAATACTGAAAATAAACACTAGTGCATGCTCAACATATTACAGATCATCAACTGAAGGAAACAGAAACAAGCACACAAAATGACACCGTTATTTTTGGACCAATGTTCCCGGAAAAGCCCAATGCGGGAAAAACGGTGCAACTATCTGAGGGTTTTCTTATTAAGCAGTTTTAGAGTACAATCTGGGTGCCAAATCCGGCTTACCCAACAGAGAATGCCCTTGGAAGTAGTACCTCTCAGTCTGAGACAGATGTCTCGGCTGAAACCCTAGATAAACCCTCGGCAGCTCCTCAGGTCCAATCTACCCCAAAAACCCCAACGTCTGCCTCTCTGGACTGTGTCAGCCTCTCTCTGCCTAGCATTGGCCCTGCGCCACCCTGAATAGGCCTATGTAAACCTTCTGGCCCTCTGCATCAGCTATCCAGCCTCTCTAAAACACTACGCAACTCCTGGCTGCCTCTGTGTGGCCCTGCATGAACCCTGGATGCTACTACATCACTCTCTCTGGATCCTGCGCTAATCTCCTGGCACTATCTCTGCCTCTCTGTCTCTCTGTACTCACTTCCCCTCAGCTGCAACTCCGACCACTGATTCTATCAAACCCCGCTCTAGAGAATAAAATGACTGATCATTTGGTGTATTCTCCAAGTGACCCTCAAGCCTACTCTTACACTTCTCTCGTTGACATATCAACAACCAAGATTAAGTCCTTAATCGATGGCTAAGATTAGATCTGGCTTGATCCATGTCTTTTGCACCATTCTAACACAATTTTATATTAATTCACATTAATATTTTAATTTCCCAAAGATTAGATTTAGGGACTCCATTAAAAATATTAATTATTTTAATATCTCCCAAACTGTTTAGAATCTGCCAAAACCCTTTCTGGGTATTGGAGATCTCATGTGCCCTAACCTCTCCACCAAATTTCGTGGCTAGAGCACATCTGATGCTACCCCAAATCAACAGGATGCAGTGCAGATGCAGTGCTGGGAGGATGGACCAGCAGTAGCATGGATGCAGAGGGAGATGTCGTATGGATGCAGCAGTGCAAAGGATGTTGGGCAGGGAGGCCTAGCATCAACACAAGTACCGGTGCTGGATAATCAGTGTGATGCTCAGTAAGGAGTATTACTAGAGCACAATCCTCGCTAAGAGGGAGTGTTGATTTGAGGTAGCATCAGGTGTGCTATAGCAATGAAAATTGGTGTAGAGGCTAAAGCACATGAGATCTCTAAGACCCATAAATGGTCTGGGCAATTTCTAACCGGTTTGGGAGATATTAAAATAATTAATATTTTTAATGGAGTTCCTAAGTCTAAACTTAGAAAAAATAAAATATTAATGGGTATTAATATAAAATCGGGTTAGAAGGTTCCAAAAGTCATGGATAAAGCCAAATCTAATCTTAGCCATTGATTAGAGATTTAATCTTGGTCGTTGACGGAACAATGAGAAAGGTATAAGAAGAGGCTTGAGGGTCAGTTGGAAAAGACGCCAAAGTGATCAGTCATTCATTTTGTTAGAGCGGGGTTGCTAAGCAAAGTTGAATCAGTGATCAACAATAATGGGCAGTGAGTACGAGGCAGAGAGACGGGGACAATACTGGGAGACCAGCACAGAAGCGGAAAGAGCCAAAGCAGCAATCAGTCCAGGCTACGCAGATCCTAGCAGAGGCAGCGCAGAGCCCAGAGAAACTGCCTCATCCACGCAAAGGGAGTCCTAGGGCTCCCAGAGGCTACACAGTGCCTCAGAGGGCTGACGCAGGGAGTCCTAGGGCTGGCGTAGGTCAGAAGGAGGCTGACGCAGAGGCCAGAAGGGCCAGTGTTGAGCTTCGGTTGTGCCGGAGAGGGTTTCATGCGATAGGTTTTCTGAATACCTGTTTCCGGATATAGAGGTATTGTTGCCATGTATTTTTCTCTGTCGGGTGAGCCGGTTTAGGCACCAGTTGTACTCAGATAGACTGCATAATAATATAACCCTCTGAATAGCTGCACCGGTTTTCCCGCATTGGGTTTTTCCTACGACATTGGTCCAAAATAATAGTGTCACTTGTGTGCTTGTTTTCTTTCAGTTTATGATCTATAGATGTTGATATTGTACTTGTGTTTATTTTCAGTATTTACATGATAAATAACTTGTTAAGCAATTAAACAAGTAGGTGAAATAAACCAGATAGTATAGGAAGAATTTCTAACGGGTTAGACTTAGAAATTCCAACATCTGTGACTTGTCTTCTTGGTGGTTAGCATGCGCACTACTCCCGCCGCCTCTCTATTGGTCCAGCACCGACCTTGACCACCAATTGCAATCTGCCCAACTCCCTGCACACAAGTCTACTTGACTGAATCTTTTTCTCCATTGATCATGCTCGACTGCACAGCTGAACTGCTAGCCGGTTGGTCACTTTGTTGGCCCCAACCTGTTTCGTCCCCTTGGCCCTGCTCAATCATGTTGTTTCCTTCGACCTACCTTGATCTCTACCCATGTCGATTGGTGTTGCTTTGATCGGCTAGTCTGCGGCTTGGCTGTAGCAGTGGATTCCCCCGCCATTGTTGCCGATGGCTATGCTGAACGGCCATCCAACTTTTTTATTTTAAAAAAAAAGCTCCCCGTTGTTTTTTTTCTTGCTTCTTTTAATTTTTTTTTAATCGGATTTTTTTCAACTATATAAAATTTCACACATAAAAGAAATTCCTCTCGGCCATAAAAAAATTCCGTTGGTATGATCCAAGCCAACCTGCCTTTAGCGATCCGGTATGAACCTGACTTCCTGTGATTCCAGGATTGATTCAAAGAATCTGCTCTGACACCATGTTAAATTTCCATGCAACTTTGTAACTACTTAGATGAATAACTGAAAACAGAAACTAGTTTACTTTCACCAAGATATAAAGTTTCTTAACAATTCATAAGTAGTAGAATAGAAAAGATAAAAATACATCACACAATTGACACACTTTTCTCAGGAAACCGAACAAGGAAAACTTGCTTGCTTGATGTGCCTATTTTATTATTTTTTCTTGAGCACTTGGATCTATTACAAGGTAATCTATCTCTTTGAGAAAGTTTTTTGCTTCTCTCTAAAATATTAGCTGATACAATTGATCTTGGCCTGCCTTGATCACTACTTGATCTCAATTCCTGCACACAATTCTTCCTTTGTTGCCTCCTTGACTTGCTCTCTTCTTGTTGATCATGCACACTTGTGACTTCCTACTCCTTAGGATGCAACCTTTGTGCACAATCTCCTAAATACTTGTGTGCTTGTGATCTCCTATTCATTAGGACACAATTCTTGTGCTCTCCACAATCAAGGCTCCTCTCACAAACTTGTGAGTTGTCTTGTCACAGAAACCTTTGTGCACAAAACCTATATTTTAACTGTACATTTGTCCTCTCTTTATGGTTGAACTTTGACCCATGCAACGAGGCCCAACTTAATTTAGAACTCAATCTCTGATAGCGAGTTAACTAAGAGTGTTACTCGCTCTCCTTCCAATCATCACTGGAGTTGTTAACTCATGCTCTCTCCAATCAACATTAGAGATCAAACTCGCTCTTCCTTCATTCAAGACTGAAGATTAACTTGCTCTAGCTGAACTGCTAAATGCAACCTCATTCTATAGTTAAACTAATGAAGACTTTCACTTAACTGAAGCTCCAACTCTACGCATGCTAACATGATTATTATTCCAATAAACTGGAAATAACTCATCTTAATTGAAGTTTAATGCCCGAGGACAATTTAATGTCTTCACTAGCTAAGGCACAAGCCAAAAGACCTTGCTTGCTACATTCAATAGATGGGCCTGAGAAGCAGGCTTCTCCCTCCATCCTAGCCTAATCTATCTATGATAGGCTCAACCCTTGGATCTCGAAGCTGTAGAGAATTGCAGGTCTGATAATTTCCTCCATGAGGTAGAGTTTCAACGAGATGTCTTGAAACTAAATCTAGAAGCATTGTCTCTCAATGAGGGCCAGGGAACTATACCCTTTATTGAGTTGAGGAGAAAGGTCTACAACATACCAAAACGATGTCCCATGAACTGCACTCCCAAGTGTAAGTGGCAGTGATCTCATTCTTCGCCCCCCAATAATAGAAATGTAAGTCTATAAAGTCCTTGTTGGATGTTATCCTTTAAAGTCCCTATGAACACATCAATCATATGAATTGAAGATCAAGACCTTGGTCTTACCCATAGTTTTAAAAACCAATCTTGCTAACCAGTTACCAGTCTAATCGGTTGGTTAGCAAGCCCACTGGTCGAAACTGGCCAAAAAACCTGGTTCATTAGCCCATTTCTCCTTTTTTTTGCCCTAACCAGTGCTAACCGACCGGTTAGAGGCACGCCCACCGTAAAGTTAAAAAAGCAGAATTCTGACTGTGTTTTAGGGGTTTTGGGGGGAAACTAAGGGTGTTTTCCCTCCAAAAACACCCTCTCAAAGCCTTTAAGAGGCCCCTCTCACTCTCATTTGTCTCACACAACTGATTTGGAGTGTTTGTGAGTGTTTGTGAGTTTGTTTGTGAGCTTGGAGAGTGTTGAGTTTTTGCTCAAGTAGTCATCTTGGAGTTGGAGTTGGAGCTATTTTGGAGATAGTGTGTAGCTGTCAATGGAGTTGGCATTTCCAGGTAGTCATCATGCCTCCAAAAGCTAGAGATACTGCATGGGCTCATTGTGATATGATTGATGGAAAAATGGTCTGCAAATATTGCCAAAAATCCATTCAAGGAGGGGGTATTAATAGGTTCAAGAAACACTTCGTTGGGATAGGAGGCTATGTAAAGCCATGTGGAGCACCAAATGAAATAACAGGGCATATTAGGGCAGAATACCTTCAGAAGTTTGAGACTCAAGTCACTGAACCAATAGAGAAGTTTGTGGCTGCAAAGTTGGGGAGTTGAGACTCAACCAACTGAGTTTGATCATGATGACTCATGAGAAGTTTCAAGTGATAATGTTGATCACTATTATAGTATTATCATACATGTAGACTGGAGTCTTGTAGTAGGCCACTGGCCCCATAGTTTGTAGGCTTTGTTTTTGTACTCTAGAGGCCATTTAGAGCCTCATTGCTTATGTATTTTGTCGATGATATGTATTGCACTCGGTGCCATTTTGATATATTCACCTTTACATGGTATATAAATGAGCAACCTTTGCATATTTTGTCTCTATTGGCTTGGAATCATGGTTTTAAATCTTAAAAATAGTTTTTGTCATTAAAAAATAATTATTTAATGTATTTTTCTAAAACCGTTTCATTTAGACCAAACCAGTCTCGGTTAGACCGGCTCCGGTCAGTAAACCAGTTCATTAGGTGGACTGGTCCGGTCACCGGTTCCGGTTTTAAAAACATTAGTCTTACCCAGGTTGACCATTTGTTGTCGAAGGTCACAAAATCTAGCTAGTGCTATCTCTACAAGTCCTCGAGAATGCAGGCCAAAAAGTCCAAGTCGTCGACGAATATGATAAGAGAAACCTACACTTCATGTAGAAGACAACCAACCCCTTTCAAGATATGTTCATGGAGGTAGGACTATAGCTCATCAATATAGATCCTGAAGAGGGTTGGAAAGAGGGGGCACCCTTGTTTTACCCCGATGGTACTCCATATGAAGTAGGAAATGTTGTGTAATATCCTGATTCATCCCAAAACTAACTTGTACAATCTCATGATAGTTGTTAGGAGGGTCTCAAATATTCCAATGTCACAGAGTCTCTAGAATAACGCCTCCCTTGAAACTATGTCAAATGCTTTTTGGAAGTCTACAAAGCAATTGTAGACCTTTGATGAGTGATGATGAGCCTCCGCAATAATGGCTCAGATTGTGAATATGTGATCAATCGTGTAGTAGTTTGGGTGGAAACCTACTTGTCCTCTAGCCCTAAGGTTTCGGCCCTCTAGCTCCTCAGAAGACCACTGGTGTATGACTACGACATAAATCTTGGAGAATGTAAAACCCATGATGATAATAGATGGTTGTTCCAATCAAAGTTACTCCACGATTTGTGGATTGGATGAATCATGTGTCTTGTGCAGGAGGAGGGGAAGTCTAAACATACAACATGGTTAAATAAATCAGAAATATAGGACTCAAGAGATTGGATGCCATGTTTGAAGAATTTTTCCTAATGGCTTTCCTCATCTGTTGCTCTATTGATACTCATGGCTCTAACTACTCTCCTAATGTCCCGCTCAGAGAAAAGGTGGCATAAGGAGGGAGGAGAAGAGATATGGGTGGGTGATTGCCCAAGAATGTTTAAAAGGAGGTTGTGTGGCAGAAGATGGATTGTGGGTCAATATCAAGCGAGATGGAGTGGTGTCGAGGAAAATGGGCACACCAAAAGGTTTTGGAGAATGGCGAAGGGCTCACAAAGTTCCCATCTCCTCCAAGGGAGAAATGTTCACTTTTTGCAGCAGAAGAATTTATGGTATGCTTTGTGAAGGCGAGTGGATGAAGATGGATCATGTGTGTGGGTGAGAAGACCATGACTGGCTATGGCATAGTCCACTACACCAGCACCAATGCCATGGGGATGTTGAAATTATATGGCAAGTACAGTGGAATACAACTTTTTTCCTGATAATTACTTCCTAATGATTTTCAAACAATAATTTTTATGCCATTGCTATCATTAAATAATTATACTTAGGAAATATCAACAGTGACTGCAATGAAAATAATAAAGATCATAGAAAGACAACCATGCACAATAGACACAAATTTTCACCTAGGAAACCCAACCTTGGGAGAAAACCCAACAATCTTTCCTTGGAGACAAATTGTGTTTCGAAAAGTCAGAAATTTTTCTAGAAATCCATGCCAAATATCTACGCCAAAATACCAGTCAGACCTGGTCAAATTTCCTGTGGTCAATGTCTATAGTCAAACCATTCAAAACTCATACGCGCGGCTAGTCAAGCTACCAGTAAAACTCATCCTTCTCTCACGTGTGGATGTCAAAATCCTCAATCTGGAATCCCTAATGCAGCAACTGATGATATTTCTCCTACTTGATAATTTACATGAACAAGTTATTTGCAGTTTTCTATGGCAAACATTGAAATACATACACTACAACCTACACCATTTAAAATAATATGTCAAAACAAGAAACTGAACAAGAGAAAGATACAACACAAACAACACAGTTGTTTTTGGACAAATGTCCCTGGAAAAACCCAATGCGGGAAAAATGGTGCAATAGATCTAAGGGTTTTTATTATTAAGCAAAAGTTATTTATGAATACAACCTTTGGATGCCTTGCTGGAAATCCAGTACAAAGAATATCACTCGAAAGAAGAAATTAGTGAGATTACCTCACTCTACACTGCAAGTCCCGACTAATCCGACAACTGAACCAATGAGTCCCTAGCTACTTCTGTGTTGCCCCTACGCAGTCACTGCATGGCCCTGCATCACAGCCTCTAAGGCCCTGCATCACCTCTTTGCTAGATCGATTTACTCTTAGGAGTTGACTCTAGCCCTCCTAGCTCAGAACGTCAAACCCCCAGTAAATCTCTGACTTCTACGTGAAGGCTCTAGGCTGCTCTACGTGAGCCCTTCCTGGCTCTGCGTCACCCTCTCTGGGCACTGCGTTGCCTCCTTTGTGTGTCTCTGCCCCTCAACTGAGTATTCTTGGCTCCGGAGAAGATACTCCAGCTAAAACTCTCTTTGCCCCTCTCTACTTGATCACTACGAAATCATTGCGCTGCTCTAGCTTCAACAATTCGATCAGACTTATCAACTCTCTCTATGTGTTCTCCAAGTGCCCATCAAGCCTTCGCTTAAAATCCCCTCGTTGATTAATCAATGGACCAGATTAGATCTTAATCAATGGCTAGGATCCTATTGACTTGATCTCCGCTTTCTTCTAGAAGTTTCACCCACAGTTTAGATTAATACCTATTAATTATTTTAATTTCCTAAGTTTAGACTTAGGTTCCCATTCAAAATAATTAACTATTTTAATAAAACTGTCTCTGGGGGGGATTTCCCAAAACGATTTCTGGGTATTGGAGAATGCATGTGTTTAAGCCTCCCTCAAAATTTGAGACTTAGATAAAATCCGATGCTACCAGAAATCAGCACCCCCTCTTAGCGAGGAATGTTTTCTAAGAATGCAACATACTGAAGCATTACTCTGTTCTGTAACATCTCCTTCTGCATTGCTGATGTCTGACATCCTGTCCACCAGCGACTGCACAAGTCAATTGCATTTGTACTGCTATTGACCCTGCCACTGTCAACACTGCATCCGTACTGCAACTACCTCTGAGAATTGCATCCATGTTGGCGGCATTGCCACTACCAACTGAATCTTCACTGCAACCTTCTCCAATTGTTGTTGCTACTGCACCAGCAACGGAAAAGCACCCAAAATTACTGCATTGGTGTTTAGTATGATGCATCTCGTTGTTGAAGTCTGACTGCTGCTAGTCTCGACATTGACCCTCTGAAGCTTATGCGCTACTGCTGACCTCTGCTCTATGCCAACTGCACTCTTGCCAACTTTTCTCTGCTCTTCTCAATGTCTGGCACTACTAGCCACTGCTGCCAACTTTGCTTTGCGCTACTCAGTCTCTGGCACTACTAGCCACTACAACTATCACTTTGACACTCTTTTGCACCAACTTACACTGGTCCATGCTGCTACTACTGATTTGGGCTCATGTAGCAAGGTATTGATCCGAGAGGTGGACTCCTCAAGGATCTGCCCAACTTATAACTCTCTGGGGCTACAACTCCAGATCGCCCCACCTCATCCCTGGAGGTATGGCTGCCAACATGATGAAATATGATATACTCATACTACGGCTGCTACTGCTCTGCTGATGCTTCTGCACTACTGCAATAATGATTCAAATCTCCCCAAATCCAGAAGGACTAGCCTCCTTAGGGTTTCTCCCTTTGAAACTAGACTCCCTCTGAGTCTCGATATCCTTATGGGAAATATCTCTACTCCCTCTTGGCAACTCACATAGTCCTTCTACACTGGAAACTGGACTGCGAAGCTCTGCACCAGGAATCTCCTCGATGGAACTACACTTGCATACTGCAATTGGGCAATTCACACTGCCTCTGTCACTAAACTAGATCTACAACTATCCTCCAGAAACTGACTGCAACTAGTTATGAAATTGTCATTTGAAAGACTAGTTGCGTCTATTGACATTGTGATTGTCCTGCTACTGATTTTGTTAGGCTCCTGTAGCAAGGATACTGATCCATGTGAGAAATATGTAGCAACTGGATCTAATTTGCTGCTCTTCCATGGATTCTGCCCATCCGTGGCCATCTCTGCAAAAATGTCGAATTGCCTCCTCTCTCCTCTACGTTGTTGTTGGGCTAGCCTAAGAACTCCCTACTAGAGTTAGCAGATTTGTTGCCCCTTGCTGTGACTCAGCAATTGAGAATTCGAATTCCATGGTTGGGAATTCTCTAAGGAAGAAATTCCCTTAGTGTGTCTCCTTCTCTCCCAGTAACGCTATTCTCCCAACAAATGCTGCAAAATATCTGCATCCCAACTAAAGATTTGCTCTGCAAGGAAAAACACATTGTTGGTTCCAATGTTACTTGGGAGCGGGAGCGAAAGCGAGGAGCGAGAGCGAAAACGGGAGCGGGAGCGACATTTTCAGAAGCTCCCGGTTTGGGAGCGAATCCCAGAGCAATTTTTTAAAA
>APFE030210342.1:0-42671 GCA_000404065.3 Pinus taeda
TCCAAGGCAGCCACGTCTTTCCTTGGCTAAATCACATGAGAACAAGCTACAATGTGGCAAACTCATTGGCATACTCAATCCCCTGATTTGTGCAAGATCTGGTGCACAACTATAGTCACAACTGATAGCAATCTGATTCTCTAACACCTGTCCCTGCTGAACTGAACAGGCACTGACATGCAACTGAGTTAACTGATGTATTCATTAGTTGTATTATGAGTTAATAACTTGTGAATTAATTAATAAAAATTCACCCAACTCATCTCTAGTCTATTGCCAGTTAGACTAAACACAACCAGTTTAACAAAGCTAAACTGAACACAACTCCATCAACTGCACCTCCAGTCCACTAAACTCAACTCACTTGAGTTCTAACTGAAGTCCTACATGCAAATATTAGTCATCCCATAGGTAACCACGTATTTCCTTCTGGGATCTGCATGTACCACATCCGTAGCTCATCCTGAAGTGCTCCAACAGAATAAGACAAAGGTTATAGTCTAAATATTATTATGAGCTAATAATATTTGACTGTTCTATATTTAGACTGAGCAGTCACTCTGCTGTGGAGTCACTCCGCTGTGGTCTAAAAATAGAAGTCCATCTATTTTTCCAACTTGATCAATCATCCATAAACAGCAACCTGCAATCCATAGACATGATCCATATGTCTAAAAATAGACATAGTCTAAAAATAGACTTGCGCCAAAAATAGCCTGCGGGCCCACTTAATGAAGGCGACTCCTTTCCACTAAGCTCCATCATCTTGTTGCATTCTCAACAAGCATTTCTTGTTGCACACTTTTCAACATACCTCTCATAAGTTGTCTCATGACATGTAAGGACAAATATTGGCTGAAAAAATGTCCCTTTGTTTTTTCAAATGCAGTAAAGGATATATCCACGTTGTTATTCTAGAACTTGAATTCATGTATTTGGAATTCTTTTATTGTATTTAGTAGAAAAGAAAGCCACTCTACTTTCATCAGTATGATAAATTCCAAAAGTTCATAAAATCCCTTGACATGATTCATTTTATTATCATTCACTCATTTGATATATACACTCACATCTAAAAGATTTTTAAGAATTATCTCTACTACTAAATACTTTTGTAGTTTTGGAAAATCTGTCTTTCATCTTAGGGAAAGATCGTGGATACTATTTTTCTTTAGTAACGAGAAATAATCACAGATAAAAGTCAACATTAACTATAACGAGGAAATGAAAGATATCATTTACCAGTATGTTCAAGTTAGAGTGTCATTAAAACATCTGTCTTGAAAGTTTTGAAGAACTTATTTCTAAATTTGTTATCTAAAGCCATGCTTTTTAGAATTTATGGAACCTAGTCCTTCCAATCCTGAAATTTCAACACTATTGACAAGAATGTATCCAACGCATACTCATATGTGATTGACAACCCTAAAAAATGGGGAAACTCATTAAACTACTTTTTCATACAATAATTGACAATTCTTAGTAGAAAAAGTGTCATTGAAATCTAAATATTTCCTCATGCTTGTTTGTTTCCCAATCCATTGAGCACACTCTTTTATGGGTACATCAAAATACCTTTTAATGTCAATCCTAGTGAATCAACAACCAATGCACAATATAAGGTGGATTCACAATGTAATAATTAAGTGTTCCATAAGATTTCTTGAAATCAGTAATCTGCGTCATAGATTGAATCTGATACATGAGTTGCCCAATCGCTTGTATGTGGTACTATTTTACATTCATCAACATTGGACTCTTGTTATTTAATGCCATTTTTACTTTAGTGAACCAAAACTAAGTTTAGCGAGAACTAAGGATATAATATTGGTAGCATTGGTCCATTTTTTTATTATTATTTGCTAGGCATATTTTATCATCGAGCATTCAAGGGAATTGAAGTCATTATCTTTTCATCTTGATGATCTTTACATATCAAATATTATCAGTGTATATTTATTTTATTTTTAAAAAGTTAAGATGGGTAGCCGATCCTTGTTATCAACACAATTTTTTTATAATATTTGTTATCATCACATTTTTTTTATAAGATTTGAACATAACATGGGATAACTAATAAATAAGTTTTAATTAGTTTATACCATATGTAACTTGCATATTTTATAATATTTCGTACACTTATAGAGGATCATCAAATTTTGGAAGGATTATAAAATCTACAAACTACACTCTTATTTTATATATCAGGTATTACAAAAAAACCATATTAGTAAATGTGGTTGATATACATCAATCAACATCATTTTCATACGGTGAAGGCATATAAAAGGTGGAAAATTTTAGGAATCTACATATATCAACCACATTTACTAATGTTGTTATGCTAGTAGATAATCGACATGCACCAGGTGGATTCGTAGACCATTGTTGGCTATGGTTCATGTTGCTTGACTATGATTATAAATGGTTGTCAAGGATTGACCATAGTGGTCGAGGTTAGTGATGGTTGACCATGGTTGAAGAGGGTTGATAAAATTGAACATGGATGATGAGGTTGAAGAGATTTGATTAAGGTTGACCATGGTAAACCATTAATGTAACAATATGTTTGTGTTATATTAATCTAACAATGTTACATTAATTTTGATGATTATTACGTTGTTACATTCGTGTTATATCAATGTTGACCATGGTTGATGAGGTTGACCATGGTTCATTGAGATATACCTTGGTCAACTATGATTGACCATTTAAACCACACAACCATGTTTGGACGTGGTTAATTATGTTATCCATGTTGACTATGGCCAAGCCTCATTTAACCAAGTTCATTGTGGTTGACCATGTTGTCTATGGTTGTTTATGCTTAATAATAGATGAGCATGATGACCATGTTTAACCATGGCTAAACATGGTTGACCAACTAATAAGAAAACAATTAACAAACAATAAATGGCTCACATATAATTCCAAAATACTTATTAACAACCTAGTTAATCATGTTTAATATTGAACCAAATTGAAATAATGGAACAACATTAGCTCAAGCTTTTTATTAGCTCATGGTTTTTGTGTCAATTCACTATTCCAAGAGTTATAGTAGTGAGTTGTAGCACTAAGTTGAGTCACCATAGTTGTAGCACCAAGTTGGAGTTTTAAAGTTGTAGTAGGGAGTTGTGACACTAGAGTTGTAGTAGGGACTTCTGACACTAAACTTGCAGCAACAAGTTGTGGCATTAAAGTTGTAGCATGGAGTTGCGGCAACAAAGTTGCAGTAGTGATTCATAGAACTAGAGTTTTAGCAACTGAGTAACAACAACTGTGACCAAGATACACCATGTAGTGACATTACAACTTTCACAACAAATTTTTTGGCGCTTCATCGTTGCACATTAACTCAAAGATAAATACAAATATTATTTCCAATGTTTAATCATAAATTCATGTGAAAGACTAGGGAAATGCAATGGAAAACACCTTATATGCAAGATCACATATAAACATTAGAATGGACTACTATGGGTTACAGGAAAGCTAAAAGGAAGTAAGAATAGCGAAAAGATGATGTAAAAAATGTTAATTCTAAGGCCCTCGACCAAGTAGTAGGGTGAAATGTCACTAGCCACCCATTAATTGTATAAATTATTGATGTGGAAATATTTATGAAAGCTTCAAAGGGAACCTAATTTGGTGCATCAATTTCATATTCTAATGAATTAAATATATCATTGGAAAGTTCTTGATGAGCTAGATGTGAATGCAACCTTAGAGATTGAAATGGTGTTGAGAGAAATTAGTGAAAAAATTACAACCTCAATCTCCTAGGTGATATAAAAGGTTGCTTGTGTTACAAAGTATATTAGAAATAGTTGTTGTATTGGTGAAGGAAAATTTTGGTACCTCAAACCAAAATTAGACACTAATAAGATTTAGAGAGGATCAATTATGTTACATTCCATAAAAATATGCTTTTCAAACTATTAAATTTAGAAAATTAATCTTTTTAATTCAATAAAATTAATCTTTTTATAAATGACAAATTTTAATATAATTAATTAACCAAATTCTTTTATATATTAGTATAATGAGGAGAAACCCATATATCTTTTTGAAAGAGGATAACAATTATTAAGTACAGAGAAATCTTTTTTGGGGAAAATCACATAAAGAATCATTTGTCTACAAGTTTTGAACCAGCCAGTGGAATCAATTGCCGACACATTTCGAACCAACCAGTGTGGTTCATCATCAGGACAAGATGAAGAATTAGATCATGGTAGCAAGCTAAATAATGAGGTAAATTCTTCCAACAACTAAACAGAAAACAACTATGTTTGAGCAAGTTAGGAATTAGGTAAAAGGTTACAAATAGACTAATATAATTCATTAAATAAAATAAATTTAAGATATTATTTAGGAAATAAATTATTAAGTTATATTAAAGATGGTACGAATTAATTAATAATTAAAAAACAAATAATTTAGTTTTAATTAATTAAATTTATCTCAAATAATTAAAAAAACGATTTTTACTTCTTGAAAACCAAATTAGTATTTAAAGACATATAATTTATGTAAGAGGTATCATAAACACCCACACTATTTGCATAAAATTACATTAAAAACTATATACTTGATGCTTATTACCCACTTTCAAATAAAAATGACTCTATCGTATTCATGTAGAACTACACCAGTAACAAAGAGATCACCTAAGATGTTTGGCCGTGGATGTTCCCAAATGACAATATTATAAACTATCATAACCACATTTACCAATGTGGTTGATATACGCTGATAGGTGTGTATGAAGATATATACAACCACATTTTCCAATGTGGTTGGTATACACGGATAGGCTATATCAACCACATTAATAATTATTATGTGTATTTTTTTTTTAAACCAACTATATACATAATAACAATCATATTATTTATATTTATATATTTATGATTATTATCTAAATATTATATAATAATATTAACTCATAATAAATATTGTAATATTAATTAATAATAAACTCATAATAATATCATATAAAAAATAATTATTATTATTAATTATGTAACTATAATAATATTAGCGATATTAATTAACAATAATAGTCTTAATAACAATAATTATTTTAGTAAATGTGGTTGATATACACATAAGGCTTCATTTCTATCTACGACACAAACCATTGATAAATATATAATAATAATAATAATTTATTCATTTTTTATAAAATGTAAATAAATAATTACTTATTTAGTTAAAATATATATATTGTTTTAAGAAAGTCCACGGGGTCTTGGATAGACTATGATCTGGTGCTCTATTAAGGCATTCCTTATTTGAAGTCATGGTTTCAATTCCCTGCCTAATCGGGGTGATATATTGGGCATGTTGAAGATGTAGTCCTGCCAAGCTTACAAAAAAAAAATATTGTTTTAGAATAAAAATATAAATGTTTTTATTTTATTTATTTTATGAGTTATAATAAAAATAATATTAATAATAATAATTCACCAATAATAATTAAAAAATAATAGTTAAATAGTTAATTATTGTTAAACAAATAATATTTTCCAATTAAATATTATTAAATTAATATTAATATTAATATTAAAAATAACTAACATAATAATATAATAATTATTCCTTTTGGTCACAATGTGGATGTTGGAACTGGTTGACCATGGTTAACTATGATTCACCATGTTTTGACCCAAAGGAAATAAAACCATTGGGATTAATACTATAAACTCAAGGTTGACTATGTTATATTCTATAAAACATGGTTGACCATGATTGTCCATGATTTTTATATGGAGAAAAAATTTGTCACAATGCGACATCCCACTATGGTTGGTTATGGTTGACCATGATTGATATTATAAACCCAGGCTAATAATAAACCCCAAGGGAAAAATAAACCCAATGGATTAACTGCATGATTGACCATGGTTGACAATGGTTGATGATGATTGATATTTTAAACCTAAGGGAATAATAAACCCAAGGGATTGATATTATAAATCCAAAGGAATAATAAACACATGGGATTAATACTAAAACCCCAAGGGATTATGAACCCAAGGGAATAATATTAAACCCAAGGGAATAATATTAAACCCAAGGGACTAATATTATAAACCCAAGGTATAAAAACCCTAAGATAAATATTAAAAATACTAAAATAAACATGGTTGAGCACGGTTGATTTTCATATTGAAACAATCCTTATCACAATGCGACATTGGACCATGGTTGACGATGGGTGAACATGGTTGATTATGGTTAACTATTGTTGAATAATATTAAACCCTATGAATATGAACCCTTAGACCAATAAACCCAATGGAATAATAAACCTAACATATAACAATTATAAACCTAAGGTATATAAACCCTAACATCAATATTATAAACCCTAAAATAAATATGGTCGACCATGGTTGATTTCCATATAGAGACAATCCTTGTCACAATGCAACGTTAGACCATGGTTGACCATGATTTATTTTCATATCGAGACAATCTTTGTCAAAACACAACATTAGACCATCGTTGACCATGGTTGATTTCCAAGTCCAGCCTTGTTTGACCATCGTCGAACATGGTTGGTTATGATTGACCATGGTTGACAATGATTAATATTATAAACCCAATGGATTGATATTATAAACTCGAGGAAACAATAAACCCAATGGATTAATACTAAAACCCCAAGGGAATAATACTAAACCCAAGGGACTAATATTAATAACACAACGTATATAAACCCTAAGATAAATAGTATAAACACTAAAATAAACATGATTGACCATCGTTGATTTTCATATTGAGATAATCCTTATCACAATTCCATGTTGGACCATGGACCAAGGTTGACATCATAATAAACCATGGTTGACCGAGGAATAATAAAACCAAGCAATTGATATTATAAACCGAAAGGAACAATAAATCCAAGGGATTATGAACTTAAGGGAATAATGTTAAACCCAAGGGACTAATATTATAAACCCAAGGTATAATAAACCTAAGGGATAACAATTATAAACTCAAGGTATATAAACCCTTGCATCAATATTATAAACCCTAAAATAAACATGGTTGATTTCCATATCCAGCCTCATTTGGCCATGGTTGAACATGGTTAGTTATGATTGACCATGGTTGACAATGATTAATATTATAAACCCAATGGATTGATATTATAAACCCAAGGGATTAATACTAAAACCCCAAGGGGTTATGAACCCAACGGAATAATATTAAACCCAAGGGAGTAATATTATAAACCCAATGTATATAAACTCTAAGATAAATATTATAAACACTAAAATAAACATGATTGACCATCGTTGATTTTCATATTGAGACAATCCTTATCACAATTCCATGTTGGACCATGGTTGACATCATAATAAACCATGATTGACCAGGGAATAATAAACCCAAGCGATTGATACTAAAACCCCAAGGGATTATGAACCTAAGGGAAGAATATTAAACCCAATGGACTAATATTATAAACCCAAGGTATAAAAACCCTAAGATAAATATTAAAAATACTAAAATAAACACGGTTGAGTGCGATTGATTTTCATATTGAGACAATCCTTCTCACAATGTGACATTGGACCATGGTTGACCATGGTCAAACATGGTTGCTTATGGTTGACCATTGTTGAATAATATTAAACCCTAGGAATGTGTACCCTTACATCAATAAACCCAAGGGAATAATAAACCTAAGGGACAAAAATTATACACCCAAGGTATATAAACCCTAACATGAATATTATCAACCCTAAAATAAACATGGTTGACCATGGTTTATTTCCATATAGAGACAATCATTTTCACAATGCAACATTGGACGTTGGACCATGGTTAACCATGGTTGACCATGATTGATTTTCATATCAAGACAATCTTTGTTAGAACACAACGTTGGATCATGGTTGATTTCCATATCCATATGGTTTGACCATGGTTAAACAATGTTGGCTATGATTGACCATCGTTTACCATGATTAATATTATAAACCCAATAGATTGATATTATAAGTTGGGGGGAATAACAAACCCAAGGGATTAATACTAATTCCCAAAGGGATTATGAACCCAAGGGAATAATATTAAATCCAAGGGACTACTATTATAAACCCAACGTATATAAACCCTAAGATAAATATTATAAACATTAAAATAAACATGATTGACCATGGTTGATTTTCATATGAAGACAATACTTATCACAATGCCATGTTGGACCATGGTTGACCATGGTTAATTTTCATATCGAGAGAATCTTTGTGACAATGCGACATTGGACCATGATTGATTTCATATTGAAAAAAAAATTCTCACAAAGCAACGTTCAAACATGTTTGACCACGATTGACCATGGTTGACCATGTTTGATTCAATAAAACATGGTTGACCATGTTTGATTCAATAAAACATGGTTGACCATCATCAACCATGGCTAACCATGAACATAGTTACCGATCAAACAAGAAAATTACCTAGTACATGTTTTTTTGAGGTAGTAAAAAATCACCCAATTTTGAAAAGTGGTGTTGGAGAATACACCTTCTTTTTTTTAGCATATTTTTGGCACTTAAAATTTTCGTATGTGTCAAGTATGACCAATTTTTTTTAGATGTTAGTGATTTTCATGTTGACTTTAAAAAGTGTTGATGCAGCATCAACCCCTTTTTTTAAAGGGTTGATTTTTGACACTTTAAATTTTCTAATGCCTTCTTCTTCCCATAAGATTATTTTTTAAGTCTATTTATGTATTTGTTTGTTTTCATTTTTCTTTTCAAATTTTTTTGTAATCAAATCTTAATTTTTTCGCATAGTTAAAAAAAAAAAAAAAAAAAAAAAAAAAAAAAAAAAGGTCAGTGTTTTAAAGTTAGTAACTATATGTTTATGTAATGTTAATTAATATTTCAATGGACATCAAATAATTTTCACTAAAAAAACAATAATTTTAAACATTTGACAAAAAAAAAAATATTTTCAATATGAATATAATGAAAAAATACACATTTTCAGACTTTTTGTCAAAATGACCTGTCAAATAAATGATTTTTATGGGAAAATCCGAACAAAAAAATTTAAAAAATGCATTTTTTAGAATTTTATATTAAAAAATAATAGTAATCACAGGTTTTTTACAAAAAAGAAATGATTCACATAAAAATTAAAGTGAAAATCAGATAATACAAATATTGAACATATAACAACAATAATCAAATGCCCATTCTTCTCATAAAATCTCAAAGTCAAAACATTACAAGTAAAAATAATAAATATCTCTCAAAATTGAGCTTGATTTGCAATCATAACATAAATGTCATCAACAATATCATATAATCCATGTTCATCGTCTTCTTCAGCTTCATTATTTTCTTCATCCACAATATTTTTCTGCTTGAGTTTCTTCATTTTCCTCTTCTATTGGATCTTTCATGTCTACAAATCTCCCAAAGTGTCATTTTCCAATCATTCCATATAATGGTGGTTGAGGTTCCTTTGCCTTTTTGCCACACGTGATTCATTAAAATCTCCTTTCCTCAAACCAACTTCTTGCATTGCATCTAGAAGAAATTAAAGAGCATTAATTCTTTCTTGAATAAATTTGCATTGTAGTGGGTCTCTTTTGATCACAATGTAATTTCTTCCTTTTTGTAGGCAACATGCTAGTGTTGTACCTAATCATCAAGCAAAAAAGCAATAAGTAAATTAGTATAAACACATAAAAACAAAAAACAAAATATTAAAACTCAATTTTATATAATAAAACTAACCTGAACCTGAAAATAAATCCAAAACCCAATCTCCTTCATTTGAACATAAATCTATAAGATAGTTAATCAATGTTTGTGGTTTTTTATATATATGTTAACTATCTCTCCTTTTGCATCTTTATCCTCATATGTTAACTTTTTTACAACAGCATCATGAACGAGTACTTGGCTATGACTCTTTCCATCTATTTTGTTCAGAAGAATAGACTTATAGCTATCATCTTTTTCCCAACATTCAACATGGATGAACTCACAATCACTTGTAATTAGTCGATCTCTGGAAGAAATAAGATTTGACTTTTCCCTGTAACATGACATAGTAAAAGTTCAATTCACTTGTATATAATAATAAAAAATACATTAATCAAAATACAATTTCAATGTCTTACCATGTAAGCTGCATCCTTGAGTTTGATTTTCCCTTGAAGCTTGTTAATAAGATTGGAAATTGTGTGTTTGAATGAAATGTCACAAATCTCCAAAGTGGTGATGTTGTGACTTCTTCAAAGCCCGTAACCACTTTATTAAAAGCTTGATAAGTGTAAGGCTCACTATCATATCCAATGTCTGAAAAATTGAAACCATGAGGAATGTTTGCAATAACCAAGGCATATTCCCTTTTAGGTATGAGTTTTGTAATGCCTTCACAATCACTTTGCATTATTTGATATTGGATAATGTCTAGCCCATTCCAAATGAAATGAGTAAGAGTAGGATCAAGTTCAACATTCCTAAGATGATTTTTTCTCATCCTTTCCAACTTAATTTTTTCAATGAAGCTTTTGAAAGTATTTGGTGCTCCATTCACATCCTTCTTCAACATATTTAATGAAATAAACAAATATAGGTATAAGTAATAAAATAAAATGAAAATTATATGAATAAAATGAATGTAAAAATCAACATACCTTTTTGAATGCAAGATAAAAATCTTTAAATGTTGTTGTAAAACTTGATTCTAGGTAGTTGAGTACAACATCATTCCAACTCTCTTCATTCAACATTTTAACCATATATTTTTGTATTTTCATATAAATCTTATGGTTGAATAAATAAAGAAAAATTGTTAATATAGTGATATGTATAACAAATAATACCAACAACAATATGTTATATTTAAAAGAAAATTATAATCTAAGAAACAACTAAAAATAATTCAACAAACTTACTTTTGAAATTCCAAGCACATTTCCTCCAATTCACCTCACTTCACACAACCTAATATTGATTTGACTAGTTTGTCATCATTCACTCCTTGCAATGTTCTACAAGGTGTGATAGTCATATCATCTCAAAGTTTCTTCATTTTAGGACCTGCCTTACTGTTGGTACATATTATGGGTTTAGACTTTTTAACCTTCTGACTTTTTATGGCAATATTCTCCCACATGTCGAAAATTTCATCAATCAATTCCCATATCTCCCCTGTTCTAAATGACAACTAGAAAATGTTATCTATGCCTCTGAATAGTTCTGAATTTACTTTTCCACCTTTTGATTTGAGTATATCCTCAATTTGATAACCTATTTCCATACAACATTCCTTCTGAAAGCTTAAACTGGCCTTTGTCTTATCCCCACCACATTTTTCTACAAATTCATTATGAATAAATATGACCCATTGGATGAAAGTCATAAGCATTCTATACTCATTATCTGCATTATGATCCCATGCCAATAACTTTTCCTTTGTTTATGTTAAACTAGCATAAATGATGCATTTCACTGTTTCAAAAAGATAGTTTCCAGGATATTCCTTGATCAATTGTCTTTTGGCCTCTGCTGAATGGTTCCCTCCAATTGGATAATATTTGTAGTCAAAACATTGTGTCCTATCAAATGCCTCCTTGTTGGAAACTTGATTTGGATCAACAAGAACCACATAATCCACCACATGTTCATATGGATTGTACCTAAACAATGTTTTCAAATTATGGACATATAGGTGATGTGCCTTTCTAATCTGATATTGATATTGTCCTCCATCTTAGCTATAGAATTGGATGACATTAAGCTCAAATGTTTTGCCACCATTAATTAATTTGTTCTTCCTCAAGTGATTCTGAATGAAATTTTGTTTTGTTTTCATAATTCCATCCTCTAAATCAACACCTGGTGTTATGATTTCTTTGTTGCCTTTAGAACTTTCACTTTGTTCTTCACTATTGCTTATGATTTTAACAAATTCGCCAATTTTTATTTCTTCTTCTTCCTATTTAAAATATCTTCTTCTACATAAATAATCTCCTCGTCATCAAGTGGAAGTGAGACATCCATGGGCATTTTTATTTTCAGTGTTTTATTTCTTTTCTCATTTTCAACAACAGTTCTAACCTCCTCCTCACTAATGGAAACATATTTTTGAGCTTTAGCTTCAGCTACAACTGCCACATCTTCAAAAGAAACATGTTTACCTTTGTCAAATTGACCCACCGTATGGATTCTTTATTGATCTCCTATATGTACCATTGCAGTGTCATGAATTGTTGATCTTTGCTTCATTTTCTTTTCTTGTTCTGACTCTATATGGAAATTTCTGATCACATTCATAATATTTGGCTCTACATAATAAATACGCTCCAGCACCATTGAAAGACTCTCAGCCAAATCCTATCAAAGAAAATACAATATGTCAATGATCAATCATTTATAAAAAAATTAATGATACTTACAATAATACATAACACATAAATATAAATAAACATACTTACAATGTTATTTGAAATGTTGGGTGAGATTTATTCACACAATAGTGTAGATTCTTTATCTGTGTCATACTTGTTTTTTGAGAGGTGATATTTAACATTTTCATGTGACTTGGGCAATTTTGCAAAGAGCATAAATAGTGTTTGAATTCAGCACCAAACATATGTCTCGTACTCTGCCTATCACCTCATACAGTTCACCCATGTAAATCATACCACAGTGTAAATAGAGATGTGTACTATCATCAGATTCAACATCTTTAACATGCCATGTAAAATTTGTTTTATTTATTTCTCATGAATTCATCCATTCAGAAATAACCTTTGGTGTACTTGATGGGCCAATTGGTCGACTTTTATGATGTTTCTTAGTTCGGGTATGTTCGACAGTCTTCATAGCATGTCCACCTGCAACTTTAGATGATGGAATTGTTGTCCTTGTTCCAGACATATTCACAGAGACCTTCTTTGATGCCATCTTCCTTAAAAAAACACACACACACATGCTAATAAAAAAACCATATATATTACTTACAAATTTAAAAAAATAAAACAAAATAAAAATTGACACTATAATATAAGTTAAACTATATACAATTTATATATAAATAAAAATAAAAAAAGAAAAAAAATTATTATTAATTTACAAATTTTATATATAAATATTGAAATTATTAAATAAAATTTTTAAAAAATTAACCTTTTTTTAAATGATTTATATTGACACTTTATAAAAATACTATTATATATTAATTTTTAAATTATTAAAATCAATAAATTTTATATAAATAAATAAATAAAGTAAATAAATAAATAAAAAATAAAATTCCTCGAGGAAAAATCGTAACTTTTCATTAATTTGAAAAATTACATGTAGTAGATGCCTCTGGCATATGCAATTCGCTGGCCGTAGCCTTCAAGTAAAAATCAAAAAATTGATGGTCGTAGCCATGAAAAAATAGATAGTTTTGTACATAATTTACCACGTAGGGTATAGTAATAAGTCCAAAAGCAAGAAAAAAATATATACAATACATCAACAAGTAGATGTTATAGACAATGCTGAAAATTGCAATATAATTTAGGACTTGACTACCCTCTGATATGCCCTATCAATATAGGGCCGATGATAGTACTGGTAGTGATCATCTCCAAGCTACTCCTGTATTAACCACGGGCCTTTGGGATGTGCCGTAGCCTCCTTGGAAAGTTGGTGAGCAGTGGAGTTACGTTCCTTGTAAATATGATCACATGAAACATAATTGAATTGTGTTTTTAAGATCATGATTTCATCTAGTATGTTCTTGAGAGAGTGCACATGACATGTAGAAATGTTATTGAACTAAATGATGATGATTTTTGAGTCACCAAAAATCTAAATATGATTGCAAGCATGTGTCAGTGCAAAGTGTAGAAGATGTCTGAGAGAGATCAGTTCTGCAAAATTGTTTGTTCCCAATCCTAACCCCATTTGTATTTTGAAATAGTGGTTTTCAGTTATATGAAGTAGGATTCCCCCATGACATCCTTGTGCTTGTGTTGTGCCATCAAAATAGGCCCAAGGAATAGAACGATCAACAGTTTCAGGTAAGACAACATGATCCACAAGTATATGATCATATTCAGGTATTTCATGATATGCAACAATGATTTTTTCAATGGTGTACGGCCATCAAGCCATTTTGTCTCTGAAAATGATCCCATTCCTTTTCTACCAAATAGACCAGCAGATAAGTAGGCGTAGACAGAGTACTTTTGTATTCCAGTTTGCAGCTTGCCAAATATCCCAAGCGACTATTACATTTTGTTCATGCCATTTGATAGTTAGAGATAGAGCAGCAAGGACTTGATTCCGAATATGATTTACCATCAGGAAAGATAGGAATAGGTGGCCATTTGTTTCCTCTACCTGCTGACAAAGCACACACCAGGTAGGGCCGAAGAAAGATCGATGCATTAAGTTGTGTCTAGTAGGTGTCTTGTTTCGAATAGCATTCCACATGAAGAGCTTCGTTCTCAGAGGTGCTTTGAGCTTCCATATCTTTCCCCACCGGTCCATGAGAACAAGCGGTCTGTGCGCAATGTGAATAATGGGATAGCCCGCATTTAGGGAGTATGTGCCATGTTCTACAAGGGTCCATATGAGTTCATCAGTCCCCTCTTTTATACAGACGTGAGATTCAGTCATAGCAGCGATATAACCTTCCCAGTCATGCTGCCAATGTGCGAGGATGCCTAACTGCTCTGCTGATAACCATGCTTGAGTAAAGATAGAGCGATTCTCCATATTAGCAACATGAGTAATTACATTAATGTTCCTATTATTGAGAAAATGAATAAAGTCTGGAGGTAATCGAAACATATTCTCACATCCCGACCAGGGGTCTAAGCCAATTCGAATGGATGAGCCTTCGTTAATTCTCCATACTAGTCCATTTCTAATAGTAGGCATAGTGTGTAGGATCGCTCGCTAGACCATAGATATCTCATATCGCTGCCAAGTGTGAAAACAAATCCAATCCATAACCTGATGAGGTTAGATATATTTATAATAGATAACATTTGTCCAGAGATTATGAGAGGTGATGATAATCCAACCCATCTTAGCAGCAAGTTCTTGTGCGAAGGAGGATAATTCCTTTAGACCCCAACCACCCCATTTCTTTGGTATAACAATATGTTTCCATCCCACCCAGGAAAAATTTTTACCCTCTGTATAGTCATTCCAAAGGAATCTGCAGCATGTCCTTTGTATCCGAGATAGGATTCCTTTAGGAATCCAAGCCAGAGACATCTAGTAAACAGGTGTAGCCTCTAAGACTGATTTAATAAGCACTAATCGACCCGCCCTGGAGAGGAACCTGTGGTTCCAATTGAATAAGCACTTTTTGATCTTGACCACAAGCCAAATCTAGTAATCAATCTTGTAGCAATGTGTCTTGATCTAGAAGCCCAAATATTTCATCCCATCCTCTAGGTGATGGCTCTGAAAAGGAAATTTTTGCAGTGAAACCCATGCCTCATATGGAGTACATTCTGGCAGAGTAATAATGGATTTCAAATGGTTTGCTTCCATACCTATGGCCTTAGCGAAGAGTATAAAAATATGGAAAAAGGTGGAAGCATCCCGTAAACCTCCATTAAGGAAGATGAGCACATCATCTACGAAGAGTAGATGAGTGAGTATACACTGATCAGTTATTTTGAGTCCCTACAAACACCCATCTTCCTTGGCAGAGGAAATGAGCCTACTGAGGCCTTCCATAACAATCAGAAAGAGGAGAGGGGAGAGTGGACAGCCTTGTCTAAGTCCACATTCAGCATGAAAAAAGTTTGATATAGAGCCATTTATCAGAACACTGAAGGAGGTCGAGGTGATGCAGCACATAACCAAATCAATGAAGGGAGGAGGAAATCCCAGGTGGGTGAGGATCATTTTAATATAGAGCCAGCTGACCGAGTCAAAATCTTTAGCGAGATCAATTTTGAGGATGGCACCCTTGAGTTTTTTGGATTTCATGGAATGTAGGGCTTCCTATGCAGAGCCAATAGCCTCATGGATTTGTCTGTTATGTAGGAAAGCAAATTGTTCAGGGGAGATGTGATTGAAGAGGAAAGGTTTGAGGCGGTTGGCTATGATCTTGGCAATGATATTGTAACGACAGTTACAAAGAGATATGGGTTTGAAGTCATTGAACGACGAAGAGAAATCAGACTTGGGGATAAGGGTAATGAAAATGGAATTTATAGCCTCATACAAACATCAAGATGTCCTACATTCCTCCACCAACTTAAGAAGATCCTAACCAATAGTATCATGAAAGGCAAGATAAAAATCAATAATCCATCCATCATGCCCTGGACTCTTGTCTATTTTGAACCATTTTAAAGTAATTTCCAATTCACCCATTGTAACAGGGGAGTTGAGGACCTTAGCGTCATCCAAGTCGACAAATCGAGGGAAATGTCCCGCTATCCGAACAATATCAACAAGAGTGGCACTAAGGGGAGCCTTAAAAAAAAATTGGAAGTGTGAGTTTCCCAGATGAGCCAGCTGATTAAATGAAGTTGAAAGACTACCATCCTCCTTAGGCATGTGCCAAATAGTGTTGCTGACTTTCCTTCCCTTTGCATAGTTGTGGAAGAACTTTGTATTCCCATCACAGGCTTGTAACCAAATAGCTTGACTCTGGAGGTGCCAAGTTTCTTCCCTCTCTTTTAGAATCTTGGATCGTTGTGCCTCCAAGTTGATAAGGTGGGACTTTGCCTCCACAGATGTGAATCCTCATCCCTGTTCGTCCAAAATAATGGCCAAAGTATGCTTAATAGTCCTGAGGGTCGACTCATCCTGGTCTCTTTTGTCCTTCGCCCAATTAATATATAATCACTTGATTTCAAGTAGGTTGTCACAGAAACCCTCCACAATCTTTCTCCCCAAGGATGGTGGATGAGAAAGCCAGTAATTATTAACTAGGTGAATATATGAGGGATCCTTTAGCCAGGTGGAGGTGAATTTGAAGGGTGCCCTTGGCTTCCAGAAGGGACCAGAAAGCTCCATGTAAATGGGGGAATGGTTCGATATTCCTCCAGAACCAACCCATTGTCTATAAAAATATAGGCCTCTCACGAGTGGTTCCTTAATGAGGAAACGATCCAAACACCTAGCTAGAGCAGCCTCCCCAATTCTTCGATTGCGCCAAGTGGGTTGAGGTTTTACCATAGGGATACCTATTAGGTGATGTTGTTCAAGGAGATGCTCCATAATGTCAGATAAGGGATCCACCTGTGAATTACTTCCCCATGATTCCCCATAGCCAATGGAGAAGTTCAAGTCTCCTCCCAAAATGGTATTATCAGAAATTATAATGGAAAGATTTAGGAGATGATTCCAAAAATACTCTCTATTATGACAAGGGCCATATACATTGACAATCTTGAGATCCATGCCCGGGTCCGAGGAAAAAATGTCCAAATGGATGAAGCCAGCCCCACCCCAGGAAGCCTTGAGGTGTATAGTGTGAGGATTAATACCCAAGGCCAGCCCACCCGAATGCCCCATGACATCAAGGGACTGGAAAATCCAACCCAGTTTCAAGAATTGAAGCACATGAATAATTTGATCAGCCAACCCAAGTGTTTATTGCAGAAAAATAATATCAACCGATTCAGATTCAAATAAGTGTCTGAGGGCTAGTTTTTTGGGAGGGCTAGCCAAACCTCTGTAGTTAAAGGGGAGCCACTTCATGGGGGAGACTGTGGGAGGGTAGACTATGCTCTAAGTACCCAATCGAGAGTAGATTGTCTGCCAAATGCTGCTTCCACCCCAACTTGTTGTATGGCCCTAGACATATGATATTTTCGTCCCCTGGAGGATTTGGAAGAGCAAGGACGGGAGATCAGGCCCATCCTGAAGTTCACAAAGGTCTCGGGTGGATGAGAAGAGCGGGGACGGAGGTTATAAGGGTGAGAGTGTCTGGAGATGTTTGAAGGATTAGAATGAGGGGGTGAGTGATCTAGATCAGAGATAGTAGGTAGATTTGTTGAGTTAACCGGAAGATGAGAGTCCAGGGGACAAGGGATGGCAACAGGGATATAATCTGGTGTAGATGCAAATGCAGAATGCAAATGTTGTGCAGAGCATAAATAAGATGAAACAGTAATAGATCTTGAGAGAAGAGGAATACCCAATGATCGAGCAACTGCAACTGCATCCCTTGGTCTTGTCATTGGCAAGGAAGGAGGATGGGGAGTACTCAAGGATGTCACCTGAGTCATTACGCCCATATTTGAATGAGGAGGATTTTCCTTTGGAGTCTGATCAGGAGAAGGTGTGGGTGCCCTTGCTGCTACTTCCTCTACTTCTTTGGTTGGAGAGGCAGTCTTACAAACCAACGGACATTCCTTGTAGAGGTGCCCAACCTTATGGCAGCTACGGCATCTGAATGGCACACCTTCATAGTCCAAGATTTGAATCCTGGTGAAATTCTTCCACTGCAGTGTGATTTTTTCCTCCAACCCTTCTCTAGTATCCAAGTAAACCAATATACGGGTCAATGACCGGTTTCTAGAGCTGATGTATGATTTTTCAGAGCCCAGATAGGTGTCGAGTGCATTGCCTATGCGAATGAATATATTTCTAGACCAAAAGTGCAGGGGAAGATCAAGCAGCCTGACCCAAAGTGGTCTGGCTCCAATTTGTTCCTGCTCTGGATAAAGTAGAGGACTCCAATGCTTTAGCAAGACCAGAGCCATATCTATATGCCAATATTTGGTAAGTGCCTAATTTGTGTATTCTTCCTACTGAAAATAGAGTGCAAACCATCCTTGCGCTAGCATTTTCACCTCTCGGAGTTCCTTGAAAATGTTCCCCCAAATCTTTTTGACCTAGAGTCTGAGTCTCTCAGCAGAATAAGCGCAGCCATGAACTTTTCCAATAAGAACCCTACCCGTCGTGTCTACCACTTCATCCATGTTTACCCCTTCCCCAAATTTTAGGGTTAGATCCTTGCTTGTGGCCTTCACACACTTCAGCGTTCGTTTCTCGATGCGCAGCGTAGTCAGATGATCCTGAAATGGATCTTGAGAGCCTTGGTGCTCCTATTGTGGCTACTGAGAGGAGTGTCAAACTTTGATGATCGAGGTTTCAAAACAGCTGGATTGGGAGGATGAGGATCCTAGTGCCGCAATAGGAGGGGCAAGTGGAGTGGACGAAGGAAGGGCATGTCCGATCGGTGACCTGAATTATAGTTAGTCACGTTATTAATTTGTAAGACATAAAGAATTTGTCTCGACGAGTGAGCTTATTAAAGAGGAAATCCTTTAAACAAGAAAAATTTTGATCTTAAGGGTCTTAACATATAAGTGTGTATGAGATAAGCATACATGAAAATTAAGGCTAAATTCATATATGGACAAGATTTGGGTGTTTTGATTGACTATTAATTATTTGTTGTTGGCATTGATGTGAGCCCTAATGATGATTTTCACCGGTTGTGGATACTACTCATCATAACTTCCTTATCTTTTTTTAAATTGTGTTATGAACTCTAAAGATTGCATAACTTTGCTTAGATAGATGCTTTTGTGAAACGTCTAAATCATGTCTTATTATTAAAAATTTATTAATACCTCTAGATCATACACTATGATTTCAATTGTGGTTTCAGTTAATGGTTAGATCAACATAGGATTCTTGAAGCATAATGTTGGGATGAAGGAATAATGATTCACATGTGGTTCTTATTCATTTATTTAGTTATGATAATGATGTTGTATGCTATTGATGGATATGATATGCATAGAGATTATGATGTTATGATATAAGGTTAATTGTCATTTGGTTAGTTTATTATGTAATGCCATGATAGTTGTTGATGTTGATATGTTGATGTTATAACTTATGAGGGTATTTTATGTGGTAATCATATGCAAATTTTATGACATGCACGAACATGTAGTTCATTATTATTTAGAATGTTGCAATTAACAATGATGTTATGTTCTCATGATGACATGCAAGACTTGGTGATCCAAATCTTTGGGGGAGGCCCTCAAGATCTAAAAGATTGAAATGGATCTTGGGGGGGAGGCCCCCAAGATCTGAAAAACTGAAATTGCCAGAAGAAAAAGAGAATGCCCAATAAACAAAACCACAAAGAATTTTTTTATTAAAATGGAGAATAATTGTAAGAGCTACATCGTGGCAGACAAACTGTCATTTTACAAAATGTGACTTGTTACTTATAGTATTTTTCAATTACAATACCAAGGGTCAATTCCATTGGTGAATCAATACCATGGGTGGATGTCACAATACCACGGGTCAATTCCATGAGTGAATGAATACCATGGGTGGATGTCACTTACAATACCATGGGTGGATAAATACCATGGGTGGATGCCACTTACAATACCATGGGTAAATTCCATGGGTGGATGAATACCATGGGTTGATGCCATTTTCCATTCGGATCATTCCTCCCTCCTTAAGAACTAATGGTCCCCATTGCGTAAAGTTCTCTCCTGTGAAGCCTTTGTTGAATATGAAGAGCCACTGAAGATAAAGGTTTTATGTGGTTAACCCATAACCATGATGAACGAAGATCTGACGATAGAGATACCCTGTAATGCTTGTGACGAACTGTGATTCTGACAGTGTAGGGCCTAGCAAATGGGCTTCGATGAAGTGTGGGTTTGTGGATGACCCATAACCATGATGAACGAAGATTTGAAGATAGAGATATCATGTAATGCTTGTGACCAACTGTGATACTAACAGTGTGCAGCCTAGCAAATGGACTTCAATGAAGTGTGGGTTTGTGGATGACCCATAACCATGAAAAATGAAGATTCAAGGATAGAGATACCCTGTAATGCTTGTGACCAACTATGATACTAACAGTGTGCGGCCTAGCAAATGGGCTTCGATGACAAGGATTTTGTGCGGTTGATCCATAACCGTGATGTTGGTTGTTGATAAAGTAGCAGGTGCCTACATAGCCTGGGGTGGGAGGGCACGTCTCCAAATAACCCAAGCCAAATGCTACTATGCTGAAACTGATGAATGTGAAATAGGTGCCTACTAAAGTGGGGTGGGAGGGCACATCTCCAACAGGAACCCTCTCCGAATTTTGCTCCAGAATTAAAATGGACATAATTCAGTCAATATAACTCAAAATATTTATTATAACTTGTTTTTGGAAGTAGAAGGACCATTTTGCATCTTCCCATGTGATGGAAATCCTTATTTGGACACTCTAGAATCTCATATTCGCCCTGCAATTTTTCCGCCGTCACAAAAGTTATGAAAAAATAGTTTAATTTAAATCAACGATATCTCCCACATCCAAACTCCGATTCGACCATTTTTTTTTTTTAATTAGGTGATTTTTCAAGAGGATCTCATATCTACAATCCTTTTTTTGAAATTCTACACAAAAACTTCAAAAAATGATAGGAGAATCGTCGTCCACCAGTTGTTGTCAGAAACAATTTCTAAAACGTAACTAATTTTAAATCAGCGATATCTCCCTCATCTAGACTCCAATTCGGCCGATTCTTTTTTTAATTTTGGTATTTTTTCGCAGGGAATCCAAATATGTTATTTTTTTTTTGTAGATATTGCACCAAATTTTCCAAATTTTCCAAAAAAAATATTCCTGCATAAAAAATAATAATATAATAATAAATTAAAAATAAATAATAATAATAAATAAAATAATAAAAATTTAAAAATTTAAAAAAATAATAATAATAATAATAAATAAAAAATGAAGAAGAAGAGAAGATTTCCTACTTGCCCAAGAAAGTGTTATGTGGAGGACATAGCACATACCAAAGTTTGTTGAATATTGCTGCAAATTTGAAAACTGAAATATGCATCAAACCCTCATTCCCATGGAATCATAACCTGCTCTGATACCACTGATCCAGATCTTGGGGGGAGGCCCTCAAGATCTAAAAGATTGAAATGGATCTTGGGGGGGAGGCCCCCAAGATCTGAAAAATTGAAATTGCCAGAAGAAAAAGAGTGCCCAATAAACAAAACCACAAAGAATTTTTTTATTAAAATGGAGAATAACTGTAAGAGCTACATCGTGGCGGACAAACTGTCTTTTTACAAAATGTAACTTGTTACTTATAGTATTTTTCAGTTACAATACCACAGGTCAATTCCATGGGTGAATGAATACCATGGGTAGATGTCACAATACCACGGGTCAATTCCATGGGTGAATTAATACCATGGGTGGATGTCACTTACAATACCATGGGTGGATGCCACTTACAATACCATGGGTAAATTCCATAGGTGGATGAATACCATGGGTTGATGTCATTTTCCATTCAGATCACTTGGCATGTGGATTATTTGCAATGATACCATGATGTTATAACTAATGCACTGGTTGCATGATGAGATGTGGTGCTTGACAGGAAATCCACAAATAGTCTGAGATGGCTAGTTATTTGATGATCTCATGGGAGCCCATACTTGCGAGGGAGAATATGAAACACCATATGGACTAGGCACATACAAAGTCAACACTACATATCTCAGTGGTTCCTTTGTCTTGTATAGCTCTTGAGGGGCTATGGGGCCATCTTAAGGAGGCCAAGTGCTTAAGAATGGATTGGGATGTTGAATTCTGGTGGGGGTGTAAGGATATCGATGCCTAGGGTTGTGCACCTGAGTGAGTGTGGAGGGAGTGCGCCAGCCTTTCGAGATCCCTGAAGTACTACTGCATGGAGTACTGAGTCGAGTGCTTGCCTTGGGGAAGATGAGCCTAAGTCAAGCACAAGCCTTGGGCTATGGTACATACCAATAAGGCTTTATGTCTGGTTCCGAAAGTTGGGAAAAGGAAAGATATTCCTTGGGATTTCCTGGATACTATGGAAACTTTCGACACCTACTGGTTATGCTAGTTCAGCCGAGGGTGTATGACAAACAAGAAGTAATAAATAACTAAATAAAATAAAATGTTAAATGATTCAACTTAACTTTTGGACGAAGTTCCTTAAATAGCGGAGCATGTAATGCCCCTAATAATAATAATAAATAATATAATATAATATTAAAATATAAGTAAAAAATAATAAGCAATAAATAAATATAATAATGTAAATATAAAGAAAATATAATAATAGTAAATAAATAATAAATAATGAAGAGAATATAATAATAATAAATAAATAAATAATAAACAATAAGTTGCAGTCCTCAATAACTATATATATAAGTCAACTATAAAAATCGTAAGAATAAGTAAATTAACAAAAAGTGAAAAAGAATAAAATAAGAAAGACTTAAATTAAGAGAAATATTAAATTGAGTAAAACTTAAAATAAATAAATAAAAGTAGCATGTTGACACATGGAATGTGTGCATGTTAACCCCTTTCCATATTTTGGCCTATTTAATGGACGATGAGGAGGATGAGATTCATCCATTCCTTCATCCATTCTTTTGGGAGAAAAACATTGTGAGACAAATGATTCTCTGGTAGTAATACATTAATTGAGGGAGCCAATTGTAAAAAGCTTATGTGCAGTTGAGCCTACAGTTGGGTGGAGAGTTTTCCCCAAAACTTTGTTGTGGTTAGCGAGATTCAAATAGTGTTCAACTCTGGAATCACAAGTAAGGAATATCATCGCTATAGGTAAGTTATCTCTGCTCATATTTTTCGAAATACTATGCTAATTAGTTGAATAGTTGTGTTTTGATTATAAATCGCATAATTGATCTAATTAGTTGTATATTTTTACATTTGTGCTATGTAATACATTATATGTTGAACACGCATTTCTCGAGGTGCAAACATTTTATAAATTGCAAAACTTGAGAAAATATTTGTACTTGAAAGGATTGGATCCCTCCCTGTGCATAATAGATCTGGATTTGATGGATCTACATTGGTTATCCTAAAAGATATAACTATATAGTTGATTGGTATAATTCCTAACATATCAAGCTAGCAAAATAGATACTTTGGAATAAATTTAAAACCTCAAACTTATAAGAAGTCGTGCCCATTAAGGTTTTTTGATTTGATACCGACCTAATTATTAGGTTTCCTATTTGCATTTCCCATCTCCATGTTGCCTTGAACTTGTTAAACAATCTCCTCATCTTTCACCACAATTTGTATAGAACCAATAAAAACATTTGGAGGATTAATCAAGGATTATGATGGTTCTCCATGCAGGTGCAAGCTCCTAACTAAGCCAAGAATGAATCATAGACCATGTTAAAATTTTCTTTAAGCTTCTCAATTTTCTTGGTTAAAAGAGCCAAGATTTATGAAGTCTTTAAATCCCTTATCACTTGAGATTCAATTCGGTTGAACATTAGACTACTAAAGTGAGAAATAACTTCCTTAATATCTTCTACATGGCACTCATATCTTTATTGACCTCTTCACATATTCAAATTTTCACATAAGACTTAGTTATTAGAATGGAAATGGCTTGTCATTCTTTTCCAACACCAATAATTGAATCATAACACCATCATGAACCAAAGCCTTCTCCTATTTTGAACCCAACCATTAGAAGACAATAAACCCAAATCAAAGACCTTTCACGGAACTAGAGATAATAAAACCAAACAACACCAAAGATAACCAACTTTACCAAAAGTAATAGTGATATTCGAATTCAAGCTTCTGTGATCCATATCATAATGTATAAAAATATTTTTTTCGGAAGAAGTCACATTGAAGATTTTGGTCGACGCATTTCGAACCAACAAGTGTGGTTCATCTTCAGGACACGATGAAGAAACAGATCTAGGAAGAAGGTTAAATAGGTAGACAAGTCAACCTAACAGCTAGAAGAAAACGGTTATATTTGACCAGGGGAGGAAAAGGGAAAGAATTAATATTATTTAAATAAATTTAATTATTTTATTAATTTTTTATTTAATGGATATATATATAGTTAACTTATTAACTCAACAATATATTTTACTAGGGTTTTAATAATATTAATAAATTAATATAATGATTATATTTGAAAACTATTTATATTTATCTTATTAATATATTATCTTATTATCTCAACGGCTATATTAATAATATTTATTCAATTTATAAAACGACTATTATTCTCTCTCTCTCTCTCTCTCTCTCTCTCTCTCTCTCTCTCTCTCTCTCTCTCTCTCTCTCTCTCTCTCTCATAGTAGATATTAAATTTTAATAATATTAATACTACTAATATTCATATTACTAATAATAGATATTAAATTTTTGTATTACTAAATACTAATATTATTATTAATATTAATAATACTAATAATATTAATATTCATAATACCAATACTAATTTTAATAAGTATTATTATTAGTATTATTAATATTAATATTAGTATTATTGATATTAATATTAGTATTTAGTATTAATATTAATATTAATAGTATTATTAATATTAATAATACTAATAATAATAATTAATAATATTATTAATTATTTATATTAATATTAATGATATTACTATTATTAAAAAAAAAGGACAAAGGGTCTAGACATAGATGGAGCAAAACTAAGAAGAGAGGGCAGGAATCCAGCAACTACTAATTTTCCAACCGTCATCTCTATTAATATTACTAGAAGATCTATCAATTTCAATGGCTTCCCTAAACTTACGATGATGAAAATGAGGAATCCTAGCGATAACCTTAGCCTCCTCAATGCATATATGATGCTTGGTCTTCTTTGCATGTTCGGCCAAAGCCGAAGATTTGGTCCTCCCGTGCTTGATATCAGTCACATGTTCCTTAATCCTCTAGTTAATAGAAAGACCAGTTTCACCGATGTATGAGGTTCCACAGGAACACAGGATGATATAAACACCTTTCATATCCATAAGGTTCACCTTATCTTTGACAGACTTCAGGGAGCTTCTAATGGTGTTGAGGGGTCTAAAGGTCGAGGGAATATTATGATTTTTCAAGATTCTCGCAATCTTGTCTGTCGTCCCCTAGATGAAGGGGAGGTGGACTCCTGAATTGCGATAAATGGGTTCTCTTTTTACCTTGGGACCCTTACTCATTTTGAGGAAATATTTGACACCCTACTGCCTACTATAACCATTTTGGACAAAAATCTTAAGGAGATGGGACTTTTCCTTAGAAAATTTGTCACCATCAGAAATTCTTAGAGCACAAGTACTGGCTAACATGCTGAGAACACCAATCTTCTTAGTAGGGAAATGGTGGGAATCGGCATGATGATACTACTCAATATGAGTCTTTTTTCAATACACCTCATGGGAGAAAGATCCATCAGCTTTCCTAGAAATGAGGACATCAAGAAATGGAAGGCAACCATCGACTTCACGCTCCATTGTAAACTTAATGGAATTAGACTGGTTATTGAGATGTTGGAAAAAGATATCTAATTTACCAAGCCTGTGTTGCCATATGGTGCAGGTGTTATCAACAAATCTTTTCTAAAGCTTAGGTTTAAATAAAGTTGAGGATAAAACCTTGGATTCAAAATCTTCCATGAATAGGTTAGCAACAATAGGGGACAGGGGGAACCCATGGCCACCACACAGGTTTGTTCATAGAACACACCTTCAAAATAGAAAAAAGTAGAGGTGAGGCAAATCTCAACCATTTTGTTGTGTCAGGATCAGTGAGATGAAAGATGCCATCTAGGGCTTCCTTAATGGGGATGCTAGTATACAAGGAAACAACAACAAAACTAGCAAGATTGTCACCTGGTTCAAATTTCAGATCCTTTAACTCTCTAACAAAAGAAGAGGAGTCTTTGACAAAGGACTCTGCCCACCCCACTAGGGGCTTCAGCTTCATGGCTAAATATTTGGCTAAAAGGAAGGTTGGCCCACCAATGGTGTTGACAATGGGTCTAAGGGGGACTCCTTCTTTATGGATTTTGGGAAGCCCATAGATCCTAGGAGCGATAGGGCTACTCTCAATTAGCTTATGGCTAAAGGAGCCAACAGTGTTGTTGGATTTAATAGCAAGAGCGACCATCTTAGATATCTTTTTCAAGGGATTCTTGTTAAGCTTTCTGTAGCTTCCGTTGTTGGTCAGATGATCCAACATCTTCTCCCAATAATCTGCCTTATCAAGGATAACGGCAAACCCACCTTTGTCAACTTTTAAAACAATGATGTCTTGGTTCCTTTTCAAGGATTTTAGGTCTTCAAACTCATCTTTGTTGATGTTATTCATAGGGGGCTTTGATTTTCTAAGAATAACAGTGCAGTCTTGCCGAATAATATCTTTAATATTATCGAGTAAGCCTTTAATCCCAAATTCGACGTCACCCATAATATCAGCCACCGGAATCTTTTTAGAAGCAAGGGCAAAATTCAATCCCCTCTCCAAAAGATTGAAGACCGGAGGAGGAAAAGAAAAACTGGATAAATTAACTACTTTATTATTAGGATGGTTAATATTATTTTTTAAATTGGAAACAACATCACTATTATTGTTGGTATTATAATTATTATTAGTATTATTAATATTATTGTTATTACTAATAAGCTTATTAATATTATTAATATTATTTTCATCATCATTATTATCATGTCTATACCTGAATGTTCTCTTATTATTATTTCATAGTTAAATCTAGTAATTTCACTATTATTATTTAAACATCTGGATTTTAAATCATTTATACTATTCCCATTATTATTATTATTGCATAAATTGGTCATATTAGAATTGCTAATCTTATTAATATTACAAATATCATAATTAAAACAATTACTATTCATATAGAGAGAAGGGATGGATGACTGAGTGGGAAAGGAAAGGATTGAGGGAGACCAGGGAAAGGAATGAATTCCAAAGGGTATAGAAGAAACACGCCGAGGGGAGGTAACAAGCGTTGAAGAATCATGCGAAAGGGAAGAGGGAGATAAATCGAAAAAGCTTTTGCTGGAGGCAACCAGGTTCGGGGGATGGAGTAAGATATGAGGGAAGCGGGTCGAAGAGTGGACAAGAGGATGGGAGGGAAGGATTAATAGAGATAAAGGATGGACCAATGAAATGGAGAGGATCGCACGAGGAGATTGATAAAGGTTCGCGGGGAGAGAAAACAGGATCAGAAGGGCAAGCTTGCGATACGGGAGGGAGTTCATCGTCTGAAGTAGATAATGGATGGGAAATGGACGTCGTTGGTTTGGGAAAGGGATGTTGGAGACGGGGCCAGCAATCAACCACCGAGCCAACTATATCGCTTGCAGGAAGGCCAATAAGGGAAACAGGAAAGGGACACACATAACCATCTACATCACTGGCAGGAAGGTGGATACATCTCGATGCACTGTTTTCGTTAGATCTAGAACCTACGGTCTGAGCATCACCCAAATTTCCATGAACCTAGGAGATGAGGGCCGACACTTGGTCCCTATTGATTCTTCTATTAGAGTAGATGCCAGATAAGATCGAAGAATCTCCGTAGGAAGAGGATCTATTGGATAGTTTAGAAAATCTAACCCTCTGTTTCTTTGTCCAGATCTCCTCCATCCACTGAGATTTTAACGCTGAGTAGGCTTCAATTCTATTCCAAAGTTCTGGGGGCAACAAGCTAGATAGCTCCAGATGTAACAAGAGAATTTTTCTAGAAAGAAAAACTGGATAAATTAACTACTTTATTATTAGGATGGTTAATATTATTTTTAAAATTGGAAACAACATCACTATTATTGTTGGTATTATAATTATTATTAGTATTATTAATATTATTGTTATTACTAATAAGCTTATTAATATTATTAATATTATTTTCATCATCATTATTATCATGTCTATACCTGAATGTTCTCTTATTATTATTTCATAGTTAAATCTAGTAATTTCACTATTATTATTTAAACATCTGGATTTTAAATCATTTATACTATTCCCATTATTATTATTATTGCATAAATTGGTCATATTAGAATTGCTAATCTTATTAATATTACAAATATCATAATTAAAACAATTACTATTCATATAGAGAGAAGGGATGGATGACTGAGTGGGAAAGGAAAGGATTGAGGGAGACCGGGGAAAGGAATGAATTCCAAAGGGTATAGAAGAAACACGCCGAGGGGAGGTAACAAGCGTTGAAGAATCATGCGAAAGGGAAGAGGGAGATAAATCGAAAAAGCTTCCGCTAGAGGCAACCAGGTTTGGGGGATGGAGTAAGATATGAGGGACGCGGGTCGAAGAGTGGACAAGAGGATGGGAGGGAAGGATTAATAGAGATAAAGGATGGACCAATGAAATGGAGAGGATCGCACGAGGAGATTGATAAAGGTTCGCGGGGAGAGAAAACAGGATCAGAAGGGCAAGCTTGCGATACAGGAGGGAGTTCATCATCTGAAGTAGATAATGGATGGGAAATGGACGTCGTTGGTTTGGGAAAGGGATGTTGGAGACGGGGCCAGCAATCAACCACCGAGCCAACTATATCGCTTGCAGGAAGGCCAATAAGGGAAACAGGAAAGGGACACACATAACCATCTACATCACTGGCAGGAAGGTGGATACATCTCGATGCACTGTTTTCGTTAGATCTAGAACCTACGGTCTGAGCATCACCCAAATTTCCATGAACCTAGGAGATGAGGGCCAACACTTGGTCCCTATTGATTCTTCTATTAGAGTAGACGCCAGATAAGATCGAAGAATCTCCGTAGGAAGAGGATCTATTGGATAGTTTAGAAAATCTAACCCTCTGTTTCTTTGTCCAGATCTCCTCCATCCACTGAGATTTTAACGCTGAGTAGGCTTCAATTCTATTCCAAAGTTCTGGGGGCAACAAGCTAGATAGCTCCAGATGTAACAAGAGAATTTTTCTAGAAAGAAAAACTGGATAAATTAACTACTTTATTATTAGGATGGTTAATATTATTTTTAAAATTGGAAACAACATCACTATTATTGTTGGTATTATAATTATTATTAGTATTATTAATATTATTGTTATTACTAATAAGCTTATTAATATTATTAATATTATTTTCATCATCATTATTATCATGTCTATACCTGAATGTTCTCTTATTATTATTTCATAGTTAAATCTAGTAATTTCACTATTATTATTTAAACATCTGGATTTTAAATCATTTATACTATCCCCATTATTATTATTATTGCATAAATTGGTCATATTAGAATTGCTAATCTTATTAATATTACAAATATCAGAATTAAAACAATTACTATTCATATAGAGAGAAGGGATGGATGACTGAGTGGGAAAGGAAAGGATTGAGGGAGACCGGGGAAAGAAATGAATTCCAAAGGTTATAGAAGAAACACACCGAGGGGAGGTAACAAGTGTTAAAGAATCATGCGAAAGGGAAGAGGGAGATAAATCGAAAAAGCTTTCACTGGAGGCAACCATGTTCGGGGAATGGAGTAAGATATGAGGGAAGCGGGTCGAAGAGTGGACAAGAGGATGGGAGGGAAGGATTAATAAAGATAAAGGATGGACCAATGAAATGGAGAGGATCGCACGAGGAGATTGATAAAGGTTCAAGGGGAGATAAAACAGGATCAGAAGGGCAAGCTTGCGATACGGGAGGGAGTTCATCGTCTGAAGTAGATAATGGATGGGAAATGGACGTCGTTGGTTTGGGAAAGGGATGTTGGAGACGGGGCCAGCAATCAACCACCGAGCCAACTATATCGCTTGCAGGAAGGCCAATAAGGGAAACAGGAAAGGGACACACATAACCATCTACATCACTGGCAGGAAGGTGGATACATCTCGATGCACTGTTTTCGTTAGATCTAGAACCTACGGTCTGAGCATCACCCAAATTTCCATGAACCTAGGAGATGAGGGCCGACACTTGGTCCCTATTGATTCTTCTATTAGAGTAGACGCCAGATAAGATCGAAGAATCTCCGTAGGAAGAGGATCTATTGGATAGTTTAGAAAATCTAACCCTCTGTTTCTTTGTCCAGATCTCCTCCATCCACTGAGATTTTAACGCTGAGTAGGCTTCAATTCTATTCCAAAGTTCTGGGGACAACAAGCTAGATAGCTCTAGATGTAACAAGATAATTTTTCTAGAAAGAAAATTGAGCTTACCTCTAACTCTAGGAATCTCAGATGAATTAAGGAAATATTGACGCTTAGAAAAATTCGATGAGTATTGGAATTGTTAAGACAGTGTTTAATTTGAGCAAAGAGAGGAAGAACTAACGAATCCCTACACCTCTTCAAGAAAGCAAGATTTGTCTTCATCTTAGAAACCTACAAGCATGCTCATTCAAAAGTATGAACTTTAATAGTAAAAAACCTCCATGCAGGGTAGTGATATTTGAATTCAAGATTTTGTGAACCATATCATAATGTATTAAAAAAAAATGGAAGAAGTCACATTGAAGATTTTGGTCGACACGTTTCGAACCAACAAGTATGGTTCATCTTCAGGACACAATGAAGAAACAAATCTAGGAAGAAGGTTAAATAGGGAGACAGGTCAACCTAACAGCTAGAAGAAAATGACTATATTTGACCAGGGGAGGAAAAGGGAAAAATTTAATATTATTTAAAATATATATATATTGTTGTTAATTATTTAACTCAAAGGTTATATTCGGACTAAGGTGTGATAATATTAATAATTAATAGATGGTTATACTTGAAACTATATAATTTATCTTATTAATATATAGCTATTATCTCAATGATTATATGAACAATATTTATTCAATTTATAAAACGACTATTTATTATTATATAATCTCTCTCTCTCTCTCTCTCTCTCTCTCTCTTTAAATATATATATATATATATATTTTTTTGATTGCTAACTTATTAACTCAAAGGTTATATTTGACTATCGGTGTTGATAATATTAATAAATTATAGAATGGTTATACTTGAAACTATTTAATTTATCTTATAATATATATCTATTATCTCAACGATTATATTAACATATTTATTCATTTATAAAACGACTTATTATTATTTTATTATCTCTCTCTCTCTCTCTCTCTCTCTCTCTCTCTCCTCTCTCTTAATAGATATTAAATTTTATAATACTAAACTAACTAATATCATATTACTAATAATAGAATTAAAATTTTGTATACTAAATACTAATATAATAAGTATGTATTATTAGTATTATTAATATAATAGTATTTTTAATATGACAAAATTTTCGGCTTATTATTATTAAACTAGTATTTACTATTAATATTAATATTAATAGTATTATTCATATTAATAATACGATCTCAGACATTCCACAAAGCTTGAGCATGTTGATGTCTCATGTGCATCACGTTGTGCAATACACTATTTTAAAAGTATCTACAAGTTCAATCAAATAACCGATGCACCTATCTCAAGGACATCCTCTTTGACTCTCAAAATATTTATCTCAGGTACATGCGTAACTGCAATCATAACTTGGGATTGTTGCCTCTGCAATCTGAACTAGGGTTTGAGTTAGGGTTTAGTTGCTGGTAACCATGGCAGGTCGTGGAGGAGGGAGTTCTGCTCCCTCCTACTGTCAAGTAGCCGGGAACAGAAGCAAGGTAGCAGGTCTGCATCACTTCAAGAAACCAATGGAGGTGATAACCAAGGATATTAACACAGGAAATATCACACCTCATAGACAAGAGGGAAATCATGAGGAAGACAGCAGTGAGAAGAGGAAAGAGGGTAGCAGTTAGAAAGTTGCACCTATGAGTGCGACAAGGATCTGTAAATCCAAGTCGACCATTATTCCTCGGGTCATTTTAAGTGACCCAGCGCTACAGGTGCACAGAGATCACATGGCGGAACACGCGGTTATATGCAAATTTATGGGGATTTGGCCGACGGAGAAGGCACGCATGGATAAGGAACCACTGGAAACCAAAGGGGGAAATAAACCTTCACCTTGAGTCCAAGGGCTTCTTTACGATGGTGTTCACGAGCTTAGCAGATAAAGATACATTGTTCGAGGGAGGACCCTACCTTTACGTTGTTGCAGGCCTTTACATGCGACCATGGGTGATGAATTTTGTCCCACAATGAAAAACATTCACTTTGGTACTGGTATGGATAAGGCTATACTCCCTTCCTTTAGATTATTGGTTGTCGGAACCTCTAAAGGCTATCGGCAACAAACTAGGGCATTTTATAAATATATCAGATGCAACTCTAGGAGGTAAATACACTTCCTTTACCTGGATTTGTGTGGAAATGGACTTATCTGGGGCACTTCCAAACGAGATCATTTTAGAAGTGTATGATGAAGAATGGGTGCAGGCAGTGGACTATGAACATGTCCCATTTAGGTGTCGTAAGTGCCATGAACACGAGCACCTATACAGACACTGCCCATCAAACAAACTGGAGAGCAACACAAAAACCACCACAGGCAAAGATCCCGAGGGTTTCACCAAGGTGGGGGGTAAAGGGAAAGGAGGACAGTGTTACCAAAATAAAATCAACGAGGAAGGGCAACCGAGCCTCAATAGTTTCAAGATCTTAGAAGAATAAGTTGGAAACAACGGGGCAAACCAGGAATTAGAGACTAATACCACAAAGAAGGCTAGGGATGCTAGCATGGAGGATATACCAGAGAACAGCCAGCAAAAGGATGATCCACCAAGCATTGTGGAGCTCACTAGGGACCATGAGATGACCCCAAGTGAGGTGGGAATGGAGGACCATGAACTGTAGGAGATTCTAGAGAGGGAGAACTTAGATCTAGAAAAGTTTATGGAGTCGGGTATTGCCAAGGGGGTTGACTCCCTCCAAAAGAGGAGTTTGACAGGATTCAATAGCTCTTCCTCTGGAGATCCCAATCGAAGGGTTCTGGAGTCAAAAGAAACCATGACAGCCAAGAGAATAGAGGGATGAAAACAATGGAGGACACATCGGGGCATTCTTCCAAGAACTCGGGTAGGAAAAGAGGAAGAAAAAGACAGAATGAGTTGTTGACCGAATGCAGAAAACTCATGATTAATTTAGGTAAGATGAGATATCTCACCAGTTACTCCTTTACAAACCTTTCTTAATGAAGCTTACAACCTGGAACATTAGGGGCCTAGGAAGTAAAAGGAAACAAAGAAATCTTAGCAATAGAATAAAATAAGAAAAACTAGATATGGTTTTTATTCAGGAAACAAAGTGTTCGATGGACAAGATCAGAGAAATACATAGAAAATGGTTAAGCAAGTATGAGTATCTAGAGGTTAAGGCAGATAACTTGGCGGGGGGGATTCTTACGCTTTGGGATCCCTAGAAACTTGGAATCCTAGATGCGGAAGCATCCAAGAACTATTTATCGTTGGTGATTCAACCTTTGGGTGATAGGGAGATTTACATGATTACAAATGTCTATGGTCCTCAAAAACTAGAAGACAAACTCAAGCTTCTCACCTCCCTGGAGGAGTTGAGAGAGAGATATCCTAATATGCCCTGGATTCTGGCAGGGGATTTCAATATGATCAAATCTCTTACAGAGAAAAAAGGTGGCACTAGAACACTAGGTAGAGACTCCATTGCCTTCCAGAACTTCATAAATAACATGGGATAGTGGATGTTGGAACAATAAATGGCACTTTCACCTGGAACAACAAGAGAGGAGGGGATTCTCAAGTTGCATCTAAACTAGATAGATTCATAATCTCGGAGGACCTCCTTCCCATAGGGCTTTACATGTCAGCTTTAATCCTTCCCTTTGGAGGCTTAGACCACTGGCCTGTCCAGCTTGAAGCCACTTTTATGGGTACATTGAGGAACAGACCTTTTAGGTTTGAAAATGTCTGGCTCTCTCACCCTGACTTCACCAGAAATATTGACAAATGGTGGATGAAAGATTTGCCCATTCAATGCACTAAAATTTTTATGCAACAACAAAGACTTAAACTCATCAAATCCAGACTCAAAGATTAGAACAAAAAAGAGTTTGGTAATATTTTTAAAGCCAAAAGAGAAGTTGAACAGAAACTCCACGAGATTAATCATATCATAATCACAGATGGTTTTACTAAGGAAAGAAAAAATCAAACCAATTCTCTTCATAAGGAATGGGAAGATAGGTGCATGCAAGAGAAGATTTTCTGGAGACAAAAATCGAGGGTGCAGTGGATTAGATAAGGGGAAAGAAACACAAAGTTTTTTCATAAATCAACTTTGGATCACAGGTCACATAATAGAATTTCAAAACTCAAACATTTTCAAGGGAAAGAGCTCGTCTCCCACAAAGAAATGGAATCTGTCCTAGTACAACACTTCCTTAGCATTGTAAAGGAGCCTCTCTTAGACAGGTCACGGTTCACTAACAATTTCACAAAGTACATTCCCAAGCTTGTAAAAAAGGAAGACAATCACAATCTTAATAGGCCAGTGTCTGAAGATGAGGTCAGTGAAGTTATCAATGAGATGCAAAATGGGAAAGCTCCTAGCCCGGATGGGTTCAATGTGGACTTCTTCAAAGCATACTGGAAAACAATGGAACAAGACATCCTTGATGTAGAGGAAGACTCGAGAAGATCCAAAATAGTTTTGAAGGCTCTTAATGCCTCTTTCATAGCTTTGATTCCAAAACAGGAAAAAGCTATGACACCGGACAGATCCAGACCCATAGCTTTATGCAATGTGGTGTACAAAATTATTTCCAAAGTGATTTCTGATAGACTCAAGCCCCTTCTTCCAGCTCTTGTCTCAGAGGAGCAAATTGGTTATATGGAAGGAAGACATATTCTCAATAACATCATACAAGCTCACGAGGTGGTACACTCTTTTAAGAGCAATAAGCAAGCTGGAATGAGCATATAGCTTGACCTAACGAAAGCTTATAATAAGCTAAGCTGGTCTTACATCACGGTAGTGCTAAGAGCTTATGGTTTTGACCACAACTAGATTAGATGGTTATGGCCCTTGTATCCACAGCTAGTTATTCAATCCTGCTTAATGGCTTGCCCTCAAGAACCTTTATGCCTTCTAGGGGTCTCAGACAAGGAGATCCACTCTCCCCCCTTCCTCTTTGTGCTCATGATGGAAGGGCTAGGCAGAGCGATAAAAATGGCAAATTCTGAAGGAAGAATCCAAGGACTGAAACTTACCATAAATGGGGCTACTTCAACTCACCAACATTTTGTGGATTACACTATGCTACAGAGCATTCCCACGGTCAAGGAATCCAAAGCTTTTAAACAAATCTTGAACAACTTTTCTATGGCTGTTGGTACAGAGGTAAGCCTTAACAAATCAAAAGTTTTCTTTTTTAACAATGACATTGCTATTCAAAGGAACCTCGCCAGAATTCTAGGGTTTCAAAGGGATTAGTTACCTTCTAAGTACCTTGTAATGCCTCTTATGAACAAACCTCTAAGCAAGGGAGTGTGGGAGCCAGTAATTAACAAACTTCAGGACAAGATCAAGACATGGACATGCAAAGATTTGAATTTGGCAGGGCGCCTTGTGCTTACAAGGTTGTCCTGTAGGCCATACCCATTTTCATGCTTTCAGCTCTTCCTGCTCCTAAAGGATTTATGCAACAGATCGGGAACATTCAAAGATATTTTCTTTGGGGAAAAGGGGAAGAGAAAAATATGTGGGCTTTGGTAGCTTGGGACAAGCTTTGCAAACCTAAGACCCCTAGTGGTTTGGGGCTTCATTACCTTGAAACCCTCAGCAGAGTTTCGGGTGCAAAACTTTGGTGGAGGTGGCTTAAGGAATCGGCAACCCCTTGGGCCAAGCTTTGGAAACAGAAATATGCAAATAATTGGTAGGAGAGGGATCATATCCAAATGTCTGGGCTTATCAAGGGCTCCCACATTTGGAATCTTGCTTGGGAAAATAGAGCCATTGTCCAGCAGCACAGCTTCTGGGAGATCCGAGCTGGGAACCTGGCAAGATTCTGGGAGGACAACTAGTAGCAGGAACCAACCTTGTTTAGAGAAGAACTAACCACTCTCAAGAATGACACTAACAACAAAGGTTTATGTATGGTAAGCGACTTCTGGGATCATGTAAGGAACAAAGATAAATGGAGATTATGGAAGGATATGGGCTATAGTGAAGAGAGCCCTTTGAAATCTCAGGCAGACTCTCTTGCTCTGGACTTGGAACCGAGGAAGATTTTGGTATCATCTTGGTCTGACTGACTGAGATGGGGAAGAAACACAGAAGGTAACTTTAACCTCAAAGAAGCCAAATGAATAGCCCTAGGGTTTGATATCAAAACCCTGATAAGGTATGGAAGGACCTTTGGCAGCACCTGCACTGGAAAATCTTCTAAAAAGGGGTTTTGTTGGCCCATCCAAGTGCCATATATGTGGTTCACAAGAGGAGACCATGGAACACTTACTCAACCTTTTCCCATTCATCTCTACCTTGTGGGATTGGGTGGCTTCAGTCTTCGGGGAAACTGACAAGGACAAACTCAGTATTACCAACACTTTGAAGAATCGGAGAAAAGAATTCTCATGCAATGAAATCATTAACAAAGCTTGGACTTTGGTTCTAGGCTTCATAATCTAGAATTTCTGGAAAGAACGCAATGGCAGGATTTTCAACAGCGAAATTGGCTCAACCCATAACATTATTGCACAAATATCAAGACAGCTTAAAGACATTGTTGGAGCCCTTTTAGGGAGACCTCCTGACGACCCTACTATGCCCTAGGATGCTCGTATACTACTGCAGTTGGGTCTCCATTCGCTAGTTCCCCAGAGCATAAACAAGGGTGTGAGCCACATAAATGTTGGTAAAGAATTCTGGCAACCTCCTCCTCAAGGTTTCTTGAAAATCAATATAGAAGGAGCCTCTAAAGGTAACCCAGGGATTGCTGGTTTTGGCGGGGTCATCAGAGATTAACAAGGGTGCATAAAGGACATATTTCATAGTCATTTGGGCACTGCCACTAATAACACAGCGGAGCTCATGGCCTTAGAGCAGTGCCTGGAAATACTAATCGAGTCAAATCTACATAATGCCATCATTGAAGTAGACTCTAAATTGGTTATTAATGTGGCCAAGAAGATATGTAATGGTAAAGCACCTAGAAAAGTTTCAAAACATCGGTGGCTTTTGCAAGGTCTTTCAGTGCATTCATTCCCACCTGCAAACCCTAAGAACGGTCAACTTCGTTCATGTGCGAAGAAAAGCCAATATGCTAGCTGATCATCTAGCGAATGAAGGAATGTTTTGCAAGGAAAGTTATAGTAGATATGCTTGGGATTCGACACCCTCAAGGAAATTGTGTGATGATTATCAAAGATAAGCAGCCAAAGACATGGAGCACTTCCAGACCATGAGGAATGAACAAGAAGGAAGACTAGTGGAAGTAGGAGAAAGCAGAAGCAAAAGTCATTCTTAACCGTTTATCCCACAAAAATGCTTAAAACAGAGCTTTCTACAAGGGAGGGGCACTTGGTAAATGGCAAGCTTATTAGAAGGTTGTCGACCATGGATTTAGATAGCCTTCATAATCAAATGGCTATCGGGTGGGAAAGTGATCGAAGTTTAAGTATTCTAATGGACCCGAATATTTATAGATCAACGGTTCATAATCTTCATTGGGTCCGTAAAGAGGGTAAAGATCATGCTAGTTTCCAATCCGATATCTCAAAGGACCGTCAGATCAACAAGGGACTAATCGTATGGATTTTGGGTTTTAAAAGTGATCGAAGGTTAAGTCATAGACTGGACCCGAACATTTATGAACCAATGGCTCATAATCCTTATCAGATTTGTGAACCGAGTAAAAGGGGTGCTTGTTACCGAGGCGATATCGTTAGTGACCATTAGATCTTATGGGATCTGAACCAAAAGGATATCGGGTTTGAACATGGGAGGAGGTTAAGTCCAAGTACAGACCCAAAGTTTTATACATTAGTAGTTTATTTACCGTGTTGGCTCCGTAAAGCTGGTAAAGGTTGCGCAAATCTCTGAAGCAATTTCTTTAACGACCATTGGATCACTCGGGGTCTTATCGAATGGCCATCGAGTTGGCTAATGGGCAGAGGTTTAGGTGTAAGAATTAGGTGTAAGGTGTCGGATTTGTTTCAGATTTTGTAGATGGTTAATCTTCATCGGGTTAGCCCTTGTGGGTCTTTACACTTGTAAAGACATGTAACATATGTAATATTCCTTGTCGTTAATAGAAGTCTCCACTCTTACTTGACCAAAAAAAATATTAATAATACTTAATAATTATTATTATTATTTATATTAATATTAATGATATTAATATTATTAAAAAAAAGGGACAAAGGGTCTAGACACAGACGGAGCAAAACTAAGAAGAGAGGGCAGGAATCGAGCAGCTACTAATTTTCTAGCTGTCATCTGTATTAATATTACTGGAATACCTCTCAATTTCAATGGCTTCCCTAAACTTACGATGATGAAAATGAGGAATCTTAGCGATAACATTAGCCTTCTTAATGCATATATGATGCTTGGTCTTCTCTGCATGTTTTTCCAAAGACGAAGATTTGGTCCTCCCATGCTTGATATCAGTTGTGTGTTCCTTAATCCTCTAGTTAATAGAATGACCAGTTTCACCGATGTATGAGGTTCCATAGGAACATGGGATGATATAAACACCTTTCATATCCATAGGGTTCACCTTGTCTTTAACAAACTTCAGAGAGCTTCTAATGGTGTTGAGGGGTCTAAAGGTCGAGGGAATATTATGATTTTTCAGGATTCTCGCAATCTTGTCTGTTATCCCCTGGATGAAGGGGAGGTGGACTCCTGAATTGCGATCAATGGGTTCTTTCTTGACCTTGGGACCCTTACTCAATTTGAGGAAAGATTTGACACCCTGCTACACACTATAACCATTTTGGACAAAAACCTTAAGGAGGTGGGACATTTCCTTAGAAAAGTGGTCGTCATCAGAAATTCTTAGAGCACGAGTGGCTAACGTGCTGAGAACACCAATATTCTGAGTAGGGAAATGGTGGGAATCAGCATGAAGATACTGCTTAGTATGAGTCTTTTTTCGATACACCTCATGGGAAAAAGATACATTAACTTTCCAAGAAATGAGGACATCAAGAAAAAAAGGCAACCATTGACTTCACGCTCCATCGTAAACTTAATGGAATTAGACAGATTATTGAGATGTTGGAAAAAGAGATCTAATTTATCAAGCATGTGTTGCCATATGGTGCAGGTGTCATCAACAAATCTTTTCCAAAGCTTAGGTTTAAATAAAGTTGAGGATAAAGCCTTGGATTAAAAATCTTCCATGAATAGGTTAGAAATGCTAGGAGACAGGGGGGAACCCATGGCCACCCCATAGGTTTGTTCATAGAACACAACTTCAAAACAGGAAAAAAATAGAGGTGAGGCAGATCTCAACCAATTTTGTTGTGTCGAGATCAGTAAGATGAAAGATGACATCCAGGGCTTCCTTAATGGGGATGCTAGTGTACAGGGAAACAACATCGAAACTGAGAATATTTTCACGTAGTTCAAATTTCAGATCCTTTAACTCTCTAACAAAAGAAGAGCACTCTTTGACAAAGGACTCCGTCTGCCCCACGAGGGGCTTCAGCTTCATGGATAAATATTTAGCTAAAAGGAAGGTTGGCCCATCAATGGTGTTGACAATGGGTCTAAGCGGGACTCATTTTTTATGAATTTTGGGAAGCCCATAGATCCTAGGAGCGATAGGGCTACTCTCAATCAGCTTATGGAAAAAGGAGTCAAGAGTGTTGTTGGATTTAATAGTAAGAGCGACCGTCTTAGATATCTTTTTCAAGGGACTCTTGTCAAGCTTTCTATAGCTTCCACTGTTGGTTAGATGATCCAACATCTTCTCCCGATAATCTGCCTTATCAAGGATAATAGCAACCCCACCTTTGTTAGCTTTTAAAACAATGATGTCTTGGTTCCTATTCAGGGAATTTAGGGCTTCAAACTCATCGTTGTTGATGTTATTCTTAGCGGGATTTGCTTTTCTAAGAATAACAGTGTAGTCTTGTCGAATAATATCTTTAATATTATCTTGTAAGCCTTTAATCCCAAATTCGACGTCACACATAATATCAGCCACCAGAATATTTTTAGGAGCAAGGGAAAAATTTAATCCCCTCCCCAAATGATTAAAGACCACAGGATGAAAAGAAAAACTGGATAAATTAGCTACTTTATTGTTAGGAATGGTTAATATTATTTTTAAAATTGGAAACACCATCATTATTATTGTTGGTATTATAATTATTAGTAGTATTATTAATGTTATTATTACTACTAATAAGCTTATTAATATTATTTCCGTCGTCATTATTATCATGTATATACTTGAGTGTTCTCTTATTATTATTCTCATAGTTAAATCTAGTAATTTCACTATTATTATTTAAACATATGGATTTTAAATCATTTATATTATCCCCACTATTATTATTGCATAAACTGGTCATATTAGAATTATTAATCTTATTAATATTACAAATATCATAATTAAAACAGCTACTATTCATATAGAGAGAAGGGATGGATGATCGATTGGGAAAGGAAAGGATTGAGGGAGACCGTGAAAGGAATGAACGCCATAGGGTATAGAAGAAACACACTCAAGGGAGGTAATAAGCATTAAAGAACCATGCGAAAGGGAAGAGGGAGATAAATTGACAAAGATTTCGCTGGAGGCGACCAGGTTCGGGGGATGGAGTAAGGGATCAAAGGGAAGCGGGTCAGAGAGTGGATGAGAGGATGGGAGGGAAGGGTTAACGGAGACAAAAGATGGACCAACGAAATGGAGAGGATCACACGAGGAGATTGGTAGAGGTTTGCGGGGAGAGAAAACAGAATCAGAAGGGCAAGCTTGTGATACAGGAGGGAGGTTATCGTTTAAAGCAGAGAATGGATGAGAAATGGATGTCGTGGATTTGGGAAAGGGATGTTCGAGAGGGGGCCAGCAATCAACCACCAAGCCAACTATATTGCTGACAAGAAGGCTGACAACGGAAATAGGAAAGGGACGCACAGAACCATCTACATCGCTGGCAGGAAGGTCGATACATCTCGATGCACCGTTTTCGTTGGATTTGGAAGCTACGATCCGATCATCACCCAAATTGCCATGAACCTAGGAGCTAAGGGCTGACACTTGTTCCCTATTGATTCTGCTATTAGAGGGGACGCCAAATAAGATTGAAGAATCTCCGTAGGAAGATGATCTATTGGATAGTTTTGAAAATCTAACCCTTTGTTTCTCTGTCCAGATCTCCTCCATCCGCCGAGATTTTAATGCTGAGTAGGTTTCAATTCTATTCCAAAGTTCTAGGGACAGCAAGCTAGATAGCTCCAAATGTAATGAGAGAAGTTTTCTAGAAAGAAAATCGAGCTTACCTCTAACTCTAGCAATCTCAGAATGAATTAAGGCAAGACTCGCGCTTAGAAAAATTTGATGACTACCGAACTTGTTAAGGCGATGTTTAATATGAGCAAAGAGAGGAACAACCGACGAATCCCTACACCTCTTCAAGAAAGCAAGATCTCTCTTCATCTTAAAAACCTACAAGCGTGCTCATTCAAAAGTATGAACTTTAATAGTAACGGCCCTCCTATAGAAATTTTGAATAATATGACACTTATTCACAGAGATTATCCTGATTGTACACTATTTGTGGAACCATGCATAATACATAACCTCCTCTACGTTGATCATCAATTTTGCGGAATTAAGAAACAATCGCATGCGCACATTGAAGCATCAATCACACATATCAAC
>APFE030210342.1:55781-67067 GCA_000404065.3 Pinus taeda
GTACTGGGTCATTGTCTCCTTCTCCGACACACACTCCTTTCCACAACTCATTGAAGATGAGGGTGTGTTTTATCATCTCGGACCATTCAGGATAGTTCTCCTTGCCAGTGAGAACTATTCCTACCATGGAGATGATTGAATGCATTCTGTAAAAAAAAACTTTTGCTGATAGAAAAGAATACTTCTGTCAATGTACTCAAAAAGGCATTCTCAAAAGATTTCAAATCCACAATGTGACCCATATAAATCCATCATTGTATAAATTCACCTCACATAAACCTCATATAAGTTTCATATAAGTCCATCATATAACTCTCATAAAACTTCACCTTATAAAACTTATATAAATCCTTTAAATACCATGGTCATGCACATTCTTTGAACTGTAATTTACAGTGGTCAACCTCGGCAAAGCATCAAACCAAGTTATGGGTGAACCAAGTTATGGAGGCCAGCGCTCAAAACTTATTTGAAATTCGAACTATTCAAAGCAGCAAATGGAATTCAAACTATTCAAAGCAGCATTCGAACTATTCACTTATGGAGGTATGGGTGAACCAAGTTATATGGAGGCTAGCACTCAAAACTTATTTGAAATTCAAACTATTCAAAGCAGCAAATGGAATTCGAACTATTCAAAGCAGCATTCGAACTATTCAAAATGTATTTGAAACCATTCACCATACCATTGGATCGTATACCATTCAGGAATGTCAAACCTCATTCGAACTTATTTAAAAACAACAGCTTCAAAACGTATTTCAGGCAGTATTAAAACATTTGTGATACCGCTTCTGCTCATCACTCTTTCAAGCAACATTTAAAATAGTTGTGATACTGTTGCACTCATAATCACGCTTCCGCTGCTGGGTTCATCACGCTTCAACATCGTTAACAGTGGTATGTCGACAGAGGGTAGGATAACAGTTCACCAAAAAGCAGCAAACGTATATGAAACAACAACAAACGTATATGAAACAACATTCAATTCAAGCGTTCAATGTAACACTGCAATGATACACAGTCAATCCAACAACGTTTTCATTTCAATCCAGCGTAGTTAAACACATCATCATAGAGGACAGAGGACAGAGGCGTTGAGGACAGCGTTCACTTCATAAACGCATACAATAATACAGTTAAACGCATAGCAATGCCAATTCACTGAAAAAACGTAGATGACAGAGGCGTTGAGGACAGCGCTCACTTCAGAATGACAGAGGGATAGCGCTCAGTGGATTAGTTGAGAGCGACAGAGGACAGCGCTCAGTGGACAGTGCTCAGACCAACGTATAGCCCACAATAGCAAAAATGAAGGGAGTTACAACTTATTTTGAGAGCTGGCTCTGATACCATGTCAGGCCAAGCAGTAACTCTCCAATAGGCAGTAAAACTGATTCAATTTATTTCATTAGGTAGGTTATTTCTATATACAAAAGGGTGTGGCTGCGCAGTTCATCTCCTGATGACTGTTCACATTCCTAATTTAACTATTTACATAAATTCACCTAATCGTGAGGATTAGGTGTCAACACTATGAATGAGGAAAATCTGTGTTTTTGGGGCTGCAAGAGGGTCTTTGTCTCAGATCATAGTCCCAGAGGGAGGAAGAGAGGCCAAGGAACTATTGCTAGCCTTTTTAATCTTTTATGATCACTGCTTAACCTGCTACAGAAAAAACAAATGAAAGAAAACTACTAAATCATCAAAAGCAACCTATTCTTAACCATAAAATAAATACATCTAATAGCAAATTAATCTACAAGCTGAAGTAAAGCATACAAATACAAGTAAAGAGGTGCTTAGCTGCTTGGATTGGCTCTAACCTAAGAGCTTTAGCCCTCTAAGGTAACTCAACGCTAGCTCTAAAAGGATTCCATCTTCATTATCAAAACAATAGCAAGATTACATAAAATTGTCACAAAATAATAAGCTCGAAATTTGAGCAGAGTTTACATAAGCAAAAATCCCCCCTGTAGTGAGGCCCTAGACCTCTCTACTTATACATCTGAAGTTATCAAAAGCTTCCTTAAAATCATGGAGGCTTGGCTTCCAAAACTCGAGATAACTAACAGTCATCCTCCACTTGCTCGACTGCCTTCTAGTGCATGATTCGGTTGCTTGTACTCCAAGCTGAATGAAGGGGAATTTGAAGTGAGGAGTAATAAATGAGGGGGATTCCCTCCTATAAGTCCTCTTCTCTATCTACTTCGAGTTATTGTTGCAATTTGGTCATTAACTCCTTGACTTTGACCTCGAAATCCATCAATAATCTGCATTAAATACATGTTAGACCACATGGCATAATAACTAACTCAACTCACTCTATAAGCATGAATATAATCAGAAATTCATACAATAAGCTAAGAGAATGGTTGATTCAACTAGGTTAGGAGGTAAAATGAGCCCATATAATTACCCATTTATGAGGCTCATCATCACCCCCCTACTGAAGGTGTTGCTTATCCTGTAAGCAACCTAGTCAAGCTCCTCATCTTTTATGGCCCTAGTGGCCTCCTTAGCATCCCAAGCTTTTGATGTGGTCTGCTCATGTTGGTCTTAAAATCCTGCCTTTCTTTATATGTCCTTCCATTGCTCCTCCTCTTCTTCTTCTCTTCTGTCTTCCAACATGCCTAGTAAGAGTGGAGGACTCAGTTTGAGGCCAAGCCATTTGACCTTCAGCCTTTGCATGGAATGCTTGTACATTAGCACTCTTTTCAATGCTTCCTTCAGCCTCATGGGGGAATAGTATTCCCTGATCTACAAACTATGAGGTAAGGTGTTCCATCTCCTCATGCATGCATTCACATAGTCATCCCTAAGTAGCCTTTGCATATCCTCAAAGTGTGCAATGGCTTGTGCCTGATTGGTTAGATACTTAAGGGCAATATGAGGGTCATTGGCAAGCAGGTTGTGTGTGTTAATGAGTGCCATAGGATCTAATGTCTTAGCTCTTATCATTAATGGTTCATTCTACTCTTTTATCATCAATATTTTTATTTCTGTTGCCCTCAATTCTTCATGGTTCATCCATGAGGCTATGGCCATTAATTGCAGATCCCCTAGCTTAGCATTGGGGTCCCACACATTCATGTCTGTGAGGGCCATATTGTGTAGGTAGAATTCTGCTATTTTTTCCTTATCCTCTGAGGTGCTTTGGTCACACAGATCCATGAACTACATGTAGTCCTGGAAAGGCATTATGCCTCTTTGTGCCAAAGTCTTTATTTGGAACTGAAGCCATTTGTCCTTCAGATAGAGGCCATAATATTTGACTAGTGTTCTGCATTGTAACACCTCCATGGATAAGCTGGCCATGAATGCCAGCTGAGTCTCTTTCTCTTGCAGTTGCCCCCTTAGTAATTCATTTTCAGTTTCAAGGTGGCTTCTTATGATGGCTTCTCTATCTCTGAGAGCACTCAATTCTTTGCCCATTTCCCTAAGTTTATTTTTCATATGGCCAACATCCTCGGCTCCTTTGGATTTGGCTATTTGAATCCACCTATGTGTTCTCACTCTTTCTTTCTCCAATTCGAAAAACAATGGAATTGCAAATTTCTGTGGGATGATCCTGCCTCACTCAAGTAGATTTGTAATAGGAGGCAAGACTAGGTTGGGGGGCAGGTTCTTGTAACTCTCTTGCTTCCTCCTTTACATATGGTTTTCCTCCCATCCTTTCCTCAAGCTTTTGGGTCTCCTGTAGTTTAGACAATGTCTCCTATAGGACTGTCTCAGCCTCCTATAGGTCTGGTTTTGGGTCCTGTAGTATTACGTTTCCCTTCCATGTGGAAGATCTTGGAGCCCCCCTCTCATATGTGATAGGTGTCTTGGAAGGAGACTCTTTCACCTTGGTAGATGGTGAATCTTCAATGGTAATGGGAACTTTTGAAGAGGGCTGAGGTTTGCCTGTTTTAATTCTTGTGCTCTTCCTTGCCCTGAAATACATGGAGGTATGTCTTTTTCTCTTCTGCTTTGGCATGACTGGTGTATTGAGGGCAGTGAGGGCAGTTGTTGCTTCTCTGTCTAAATTCTCAGGGGACTCTTCTCTTTGCTCTGCCTTCTCTACCTTTTTTTCTCCTTCTTTTGTCTCTTTTTCTATCTCTTCCACTTTTCCCTCCTCTATTTCTTTTCCTTCCTCTTTCCTTTCCTGCTCTGTTCTATCACCATTGGCTTCACCTTCTCCTCCTTGTTGTTCTTCCTCCTCATTGCTAGTAGGACTGACACCATAGGTTAATTCTTTTATTTCATCCTCAGCTGTCATATTTCAGAAAACTTCCATGCTATAGGGAGTGTAAAGGTATGGAGGGCTTCCTCTATTAGGAGTTTGATTAAGCCATGGTGAGCTAACTGCACTGAATTTCCTACTTGTGCCTTGGTGCTGGAGTCAATGAGGTACTGAAGGAGAAAATAGGGGATACTGAGCTTTTGAGGTGTTGGGGTATCCATGGCATACCTCAAATCATGGAGGATTCTGAAGTGATAACCATAGACAATGTTGTGCCTCCCCGCACAAGAAATGTATTTGATTATTTGATAGCTAACCTCATCACAGGGATATGGTATACTAGCCCTTCTATTTCCATTTTTATCTTCCACAGGGGTTTCATTATTTTGGAAAAGCTCTTCTTGGCAGCCTGGCCAATTGGTTTCTCATCTTTACTCCAAGGCAGCCCATGAGGAAGGGTAGTGACCCTACTCATGAATTCTGGGGTTATTTCGATTGAAAAGCCTCTAATGGTTATAGTGGCATGTGTTCTTGTGTGAGGGAATAGAGAGAGAGAAAATTCTTGGACAATCTCCTCATCAAACACTTGGAATTTCTCAAAGAAATTCATCCAGTTTGCCCTTGTGAATATGTCCACTACTTGAGGATGTGCATGGAGCCTAGTGGAGTTGGTGGGCTCCCTTCTCATAAGCCCTCCTGTCATATTGCCTATGCTTTTTTAAAGAACCAAATATGGAGGTGGAGACAGAGAGTTTTTGAAAAAAAAAAAAACAGAGACTGTGTTTTGTTTAAATAAACATAAACTTTTTTATGTATTTTCTGCCCTCCTAAAGACTTATTTCATCCTCAAATTGAGACCACTTCTTTCATATATTGATATTCAATAGGGGGCATGCATGAATCCTACCTATTTAGACCGAAATTCATGCCAAAAACCATGTTTTTTCCCCTCAAAATGGCTCACTACCCCTCCTGTAGAAGCCCACTGTCCCTCCTGTAGATTTCCTGTAAGTGCTCTTGTAGAAAACGCCGATAGCAAAGATAGGGAGGAAATCGATGGGGGATGGTGGTTACAAGGCTGTGGGGACATAAGAAGACTGTTGTGGCTGAGTTACAAGGGGAGAATGAAGAAAAGGTGGTGAGAATGCTTGGGGAGGAGTGCTCATTGCTTTTTATGGATATTTTCGGTTATGAGTGTTGAGCTGGAAAGGTGTACATTGGCCATATTTAGACCATTGGTCCCCACATGCTTTGTCATCATGGCCCTTTCTCATAATCATCCCTCATTATTACATCAGAGTTCACTCTTTCTCCACTACCTATCCTTGGCATCTCTTGCTTGAGTTGACTATGCGCATGTGTGGGTGACATCTTGGATGAGTGGAGTCAACTAAATGAAGGTGGCCAAGTTAACTAGCCACCTTTCCATCATTCAATCTCAACCATCTCATTTCCTTTGTATGACTCCTAATTATGCAAATGCAAATAGAGGAGTGACTTAGTTACTTACCTGTGATCCGAATGTATTTGTTGTGAGGTGTTGTGGCTTTCTCTGTTGCATGCCTTCATTCTTCTTCATGCATGTTGCCTCTGCTAACTAATGTGTAGTTGTGTACTTTTGCAGGTTCTTCTTTTGCTGGAGTTATGCTGCATGTGCATTTCCAACCTGTAGATGTGTACTCTTTCGCTGTTGGTGTTGGACTTCTATGGGATCAGCGGTTGTGGGTTTGCGCGACAGTGACTTGTTTTGTCCATATCTCCCAAATGGTATACTGGATTGACTTGAAACTTTCTAAGCATGTTTCCATCATCATTATGCACCTCCCCATAAAAACATTTTGGTCAATGGATACACGGATCTTGAGAAAATGAAAAAATGGATAAAGTTGATGGAGGCTAATTGCTTGGAAATCGTGCAATGGAATTTGTTGAAATTGCTTGGGCATGTTACCATCATCCATATGCATCTCCCCATGAAACAGTTTATTAAATGGATGCATGGATATTGAGAAAATGCAAAAATGGCTGAAGGTGATGGAGGCCAATTTCTTGGTAACTGTGTACTAGAATTTGTTGGAATTGCTTGAGCATGTTACCATCATCCATATGCATCTCCCCCTAAAGCAACTTGGCAAATGGATGCACGGTTTTCAAGTTATGGAAAAAACAAATTTCTACTCTATCTATTTTTGTATCCTATAGTAAAACATAACATCTTGTAGTTTTTTAGGATAGCAAGGAAAATGAGTGGTAGAAGCTCAAGAATGATGAGTGGATGGTGAAAATAGATGATGGTCATGGATTGGCATGGCCTTGGCCTTGTTGGAGCATTTGAGCAAAATAGGAGAAAGTCAAAATTTGACTTCTTTTGACTAGGCTTGACCAATTTTCCTTTTGGTACCAACTTGTTCTTGTTGCTTGCAGATTTTGGAGAGTACATGGATGCATGGAACAAGGATTTTTATTTTTTCTCTTTTTCTAGGCCTACTAGATGCCTCAATGAGGTTTTCAACTAGTAGGTCTGCCTAGGTGCCTCAAAGGAGGTTTTCACCTAAGATCTTTTTCTCTCTTTTTTCTTCTTTCCAACCCATTGACCGCGTCATGGATATTTTCAATCAATGAGCCAATCTGAGGCATCTCTAAGGAGGTTTTCACCTTAGATTTTTATTTTTTTCTTTTATTTTTCATTTTTTTCCCTACCCTACCCTACTTAAAAAACAAAATCGATTTCAAGTATAAGAATACTTCCAATGGAGCCATGTGCACATCGAGATGATAGACAAAATGATGTGGAGGCTTGAAATGTATTGCTAGACATGTACCTAGATTTCAGAGACCAAATGATTTGACTTTGAAGGGATCAAGCATAGTTGAGGAAGAGAGCGATGTTGCAACTTAGTGACTGTCTAGAACCATATTTCAATATAGTTGTGATGTCCTTGGTCCTTTTGCTTATCTGAATCATTCTTCATGTATTATTCTACCATGACCTTCACATCTTCCTCTTTTTGCTGATTTTTCTCTTGAATACATGGAGGATTTGATGGTAACCATGAGGGAGCTCTCTCGATCTCTGATTTTGATGTCTTCTCTTCATCAAGTGCAACTCATGGTTCTTTGATCTTCTCTTTTGAATCTTCTTCTTCTTCCCCTATATTTTCTTCAAATATGTCTAGATGTTCACCTAAGGGTTCTTCTTGATTGCAGCCACCAAAGAAGAGAGAAGGTTGGCTGTGTGAAGCAGTGAAGGTGCTGGGCAAAATTTTCCTGAGTTACCTCTATTCCTACGAGACATGAAAGGAAATATTTTTGGGTGGTTTTTGTTTCTTTTTCCCCACACTAAAAGTACCTGCAGATACTGAAATTGTGATTGAACAAAACAAACTGCAACTAGCTGAAATGAAATTGCAGAATTGAAGAGGAAAGCAAGGAAACGCGGAACTAAAGGAAAAGGAATGAGTAGTCTACTTTTACTTAAATGAAATTTGCAGAATTGAAAAGGAAAGCAAGGAAATCCAGAACTTGAAAAAAGAGAAATGACTAGTCTACTTTTGATGAAATAAACTATTAGTAGAATGTTGCAAGAAGAAATAGAAGAAAGAAGTAATCACATAATACTCTGACGCTTCCCCGGCAACGGCACCAAAAAGTGTTGAGCACCAATGTTGCAGCAATAATGCTGCAACTCTTGGGCTGCCTACTTTACTCTTATCAACCCGGTAGTTCGTAACAAACTTGGAAGCGTCGGTGCTATATGCACAAGTACTGGTTCTCACTACAAGTTGTCACTTGGTCAGCCAATGCAAGGTCACTAGGAGCTCAAGCCAACTTCTATGGATTCTAGAAGAAGCTCTATATGTGATGAAAGGAAAAATATTACTCTACATATGCTATTCTAACTGCAGAAAGGAGAAAGACTGAAATGTAAAGCAAACCTAGTAAACCCTAATTAACCAACTAATTCTACTTTTGCAGAAAGCACTATGAAAACCTTGAAAGGAATGAAATTACCTACTCAAGGAAGTAAACAACATCTAACCATGCTATTTCTGGAAGTAAATAAGCAAAAAACATATTTTTGGATTTCTATGTATTTTTATGTGAATTTGACATGCATGTAATTTATTGTGTGTGAGTGTGGCAACGAATAGGTGGCGTTGAAGGGCAGTTTTGGGAATTGATAGGATGTAGGATGGTGTGGATGGGTCCTAGGAGGTCTTATGTGGCCTTATGGAGGTTTTTCCCACACTTGGCCTTCAAAAGAAAGCCTACAGGAAAATTTACAGGAGGACACAGGAAATCTACAAGAGGAAAACAAGGAAACTACAGGAAGCCTACAAGAGGAGGCCGAGAGAAGTTTTCATTGTTTTGAGGGTGTGAGAGTGGGTGAGAAAGGTGGATGAAGGTTGAAACAAGGTGTTAGGGTGCCTAAGGTCTACCATGAATCACCAAGAGAGAGAAGGATGATTGGGTTTGCTCACAGAGAGAGGAAGAAGTTCTATGGAAAAATGCAAGAAACTACGGCAAAATTGAGGTGGGATTTGGGAGACCTATAGGGCATGGATCAGATGGAGAGTGTGATTGCTGATAAGCTAGCCTACTATTGGAAGATATCTGCTGCATAGAAACTGACAGTCATCCAAGGAAATCAAGCAAAAAGTGAAATGAATGCATTTAGGAAAAACAGAGTTTCGCATAAAGATGGTCTAAACTATGATCTATGAAAGGAAATGCTAAGAAATTTTGTAGGAAAGGAAAGCATGAAAGAAGAATATTGAAAATCAGGAAATGAGCATGATGAAAAAGATCTAAAGTAAAGCAAGGTTGGACTATTAACCTCCTAAAAAGCTGTAAACACTAAAAGTCCTATGAATGAGGAAAATTTGTGTTTTTGGGGCAGCAAGAGGGTCTTTACCTCAAATCATGGTCCCAGAGGGAGGAAGAGAGGCCAAGGTACTATTTCTATCCTTTTGAATCTTTTCTAATCGCTGCTTAACCTGCTACAGAAAGCACAAATGAAAGAAAACTACTAAATCATCAAAAGCAACCTATTCTTAAACATAAAAGAAATACATCTAACAACAAATTAATCTACAAACTGATGTAAAGAATACAAATACAAGTAAAGAGGAGATTGGTTGCTTGGATTGGGCCCTAACCCAAGAGCTTCAGCCCTCTGAGGTAACTCAGTGCTAGCTCGAAAAGGATTCCATCTTCATTATCAAAACAATAGCAAGATTACATAAAACTGTCACAAAATAATAAGCTCGAAATTTGAGCAGAGTTTACATAAGCAAAAATCCCCACCCTAGTGAGGCCCTAGGCCTCTCTACTTATACATCTGAAGCTATCAACAACTTCCTTAAAATTAGGGAGGCTTAGCTCCGAAAACTTGAGATAACTAACAGCCATCCTCCACTTGCTCGGCTGCCTTCAAGTGCATGATTCGGTTGCTTGTACTACGAGCTGAATGAAGGGGAATTCGAAGTGAGGAGTAATAAATTACCTCCTATAAGTCCTATCCTCTATCTACTTTGAGTTATTGCTGCAGTTTGGTCATTAACTCCTTGACTTTGACCTCGAAATCCATCAATAATATGCATTAAATACATGTTAGACCACATGGCATAATAACTAACTCAACTCACTCCATAAGCATGAATATAATCAGAAAATCATACAATAAGCTAAGAGAATGGTTGATTCGACTAGGTTAGGAGGTAAAATGAGTCCATATAATTACCCATTCATGAGGCTCATCAACCTCCCCCTTCAAAAAAAACATTTTCCTCAAGGTTAAAGTTGAATAAATCATTGTAAAATCTGTGTCGATTCCCATATGACATCTTTTGGTTACATATCATTCCACTAGATTAATACTTCCCTGATCATGCATTGGTGGAATTAACACTCTTTAGTATCTAATAATACTTCTAGTTGGAGAAGAATGGAGCCTTCTTCTTCATATTCTTGTAGGTTGGTATGTAGTTTCCAATTTCATCTCACATCCTTTTTCAATTAGAACACATGAAAGACTAGATCTTATATTGGGCTTGGAGAGCCAACTTGTAGGTGAATTAAATGCATTGTATGATATAATAGGGACCATAGAACTTGGGATGTAGCTTCTAAGGAACTTTATTTTGAATGATGTCTATTTATAAGGGCATAGGTGAAGAACCACTTGATCCCATCTAATAAAATAATGTGCATATCTATGCTCATCAATTTTTTGTTTCATAACTGAGTTTTCCTCAAGGATATAGATAATGGTTTCTTTGGTGTGAATTGCTCTATATTACATGAAAATTGGAGGTGCCTCGTACATAGAATTCCACTGATAGGAGATATTATAGGCATAAATAATTTCTTATGGTATCATTTTGGTAGATCCATAATAAGTGGTGTTGTATCACCATTGGCAAGGGGAACCCATTATGTCCTTTGGTGTGGATTGTTAGAAGAATAATTCGAAGTATGGGTGGATTTCTTATGTCACATTTTCCATAGCTTGTATGGCATTAAATTGTACAATAATTCAATAATGGTATTTCTTTAATGAATTATCCATACGATGAGAGTTGACTATGTCAAGGAGTTTTCCTAAATCCACCAACAATTGTTTACCTAAGCCTATTTAATTATACTCATATATAGTTCTTTGAAATCCATGGTGACTAGTCCCAATGAGCATAGCCTGTTTGCACCCAATACTATATCACAACTACCCATATCAATGGAATATATATTGGTGTGAGTTGATGGTCTCCCATCTGGAGTTTGGCATTTTCACCTATTCCCCTATATTTCATCACACCTCCATTCGTGGTCATGATTTGAAAGTTTTTCATTGGTTTTATAAAACATTTGGTTTGCTCTACAACTCTCTTTTCAATGAATTTGTGAGTACTACCACTATCAACTAGGACTATAACTTTCTAATGCTTGTGTTATAATGTATATAATAATCCCCCATTTGCTTCCAAAATAAATGGTGACCCTATTAAATTTTTTTATCTTCTTCTCGTTTATTTCTTTATGAAAATGTTAATATAGATATA
>APFE030210345.1:0-67067 GCA_000404065.3 Pinus taeda
TTCATAAATCCGCTGCATCCAGTCTCTATGAAAATCATCATATTGAGACATTTTATGACATTTGAGGTTCATCAGGATAACCTCATGTTTGTCTGCTATTTCAACTTCACAGCCACACCAATGCTCCAGAATCATTGATGTCAAGGCACCAATCATGTTATTTGTCACAGTGCCATCTTGGTTGTGAATTACATCTCCCTTTTCATCCTTTAAGACTTCAGCCTCCATAGTCTCAATCAGCTTTGGAGATGACTCTGCTTCCCACCATCTGAGAAGAGTACCTGTAAAACATTGGATGATGGATTTACAAGCATCTACCTCCGACTTTCCTCTTAAACACATGAGTTTTTGTATTCTGTATACATAATGTCAATCATTTGACGGATTTGGCCTACACTCATGTTGTCTATATTCCATTCCCTATGGGAATCAGGGAAAAAAGTGTGTGCTTCAGGCATTTTCCCTTTTCCTTCTATATCTGGTGCAGAGTACCTGTTATATCTATGCTCAAGGGGCTGTCTATGCTCAAGAGGCTCATAAATCGGGAGGATTTGAGCTTCTGGTTCTTCAAATAAGGAAGCTACTGTGATTTTTTCAGATTCTTCTTCTTTGGTTTCCTTGGGAAACAACAAAGGAAATTTTTCCACATTTTTTATTGAATGTTCAATCTGGATATTTCTCTTTACCAAGAATGAATTGGGGACTGGCTTTTCTACTTTTGTGATCTGCATCTTATCAAATTTTTCATTTAAGCCAGTGAGGATTGTTTTAGTTATGTCGATGTGACCAACTAAATTCTCTCCCAATTCTTCAATCTTTGTCAATGACTCTTTGGTGTATGACCGAGTCATGCTGGAATCAAACTGAATACTATTTAAATAAGAATTTACACTATTAAAAGAAGACTGTACAACATCAATTTGTTTCTTTACTTCATCTGATTTTGCAATGTTCATTTCCAGACCTTTTAAAGCAGTGTTTGTCCAATTTATCTGTTCACTGGCCTTTTGAATCCTTCCATCGATTCCTAAGGCGTTGTCATCTTTTTGGACAAGAGGAATGGCTTTGGCTGCATTGGATTTCTCTCCTAGAATTATTCCTTTATATGGTGGAAAAGTAGTGGAAGTTTCCACTATAGATCCATCAAGTGCAGTCCACCCATGTTTATCAGGAACATTGCTGGAAGAGCTACCAGTCAAAACATTTATAGGAGCTATCCTATCTTTCCACGAGTAAAAAGATATCCATTCATTATTATTCTCCATATATCTTTTCCAATCTATAGCCATTTTTCTCTTTTGGTCTGGGGTGTATCCTTTGTCAAATTCATCTGCCTGTGGGTTTGTGAGTAAATCCCAATTTAACATTTCTTTCATCCACTGTGCACTGATTTGTGACTTTGGACATCCATCCATGAGTGCAAAGAATTTATGCATCTCCATGACTGCAGGTTTCTTGTAGTCAGAGGGGATCTGTTTGAATCTACACTCAGGAATTAGTTCTAACATTTCTAATTTTCCCAATCCATATCTAGGCTTTGCAGGTCTCATCAGACAAATCATTTGTGTAAGCCTAGGATCTTCTTCTTCTATTGAATGCATCATGAGGACATGATCAGTATCTGGTTCAGACTCATGTGGAAAAGGTATGTCTGAACATTTAGGGTTTGGGCATGAACTGATAGAAGTGGATGGAGGAGCAGTACCAGTTCTGGGATTATGATACAGATGGATATTCTGTTCTGCTAGACTCAAAAGATTGATGATGTTTGTACATTCAGGACACTTTACTTCTAAGGATGAAAAATTTACAAGTTGAGCGAGTTCAAAAAGCTGTAAGTGACGACAAGAAGAGGATGATGAACAAGCAGTATCTACAGTAGAGGGATCTCTGTAATATTTTGACATTTTGCAAGCAGCTTCAATTCCTTGACGATCGATGGTCGATCTTCGTGGAAAAGATATAACTGCGCAAGAAGCATTTTCTGTAATATTGGCGGAAGTAATATTCATTGGAGGTTGAGGCCTGGAATGATTAACAGTCCAATGTTTTGGGAATTCTAAGGTTTCCCATTTTATCAAATGGTGTTCAACTTTTTGATTCTTTGGATCTGTTTTCACAACCACACTTGACTGAGATTTTCGGCTCGGGGTATGCCGAATGGCTGGCCACAGAGTGTTGGTATGTCTGAGACAGGCTTTTGTCTGAATGGCTATGTTTTTTCTCTTCTTCTTCATATCAAATCCAGTGGTATGGATTTGCAATTGTAAAATATCTTGGATAGTTTCATCAAAAGTATAGACAGAGAAATTAGGAAAACAGTCGAAGTAGACTGGGCCATCAGACAGGGGAGCAACAATTCCACCAATGATAGAGTCTGTATATTTGTTATGTGTCAGGTCTCTGACTGTTGCAAGCACAAAAGTGTTCAATCCTTTATGGACCAAAGGATTTATACCGACTCTAATACAGCCAAGATGCACATAATTTGTTTTCAATCTTTTTGCTTCTGCTTGTAGAGATTTAGGATCGAGTAGTGGGATAGTTTGTATACTATCTGAATTTTCCTCTACTTCACTGACTGACTCTTTAATGCTAATTCTGGAAGCAGCAATTAAATGAAATGGAGATAAGTCACTATAGACTTCTGAGGATGTGATATCTGGGAGAACCCATCTAGCCGAAGGCTGACTTTCTTCATAAACTTTTTCTACAGAATTTAAAGTTCTGTTTGAGCTACTCTCAAACATTTCTTTAAGCATATTGTTTTCTGGAAGAGACTCTTCTTCAAGCTCTCTGAATGAGACGGACTTTCTGAATGAATCCATTCTTTGAAATAAAGAGTAATTTTGAGAGTACCAACCTTTTGAACCAGACGTTACTGGCTCTGATACCAATTTCTAGCAGGGGCTTCTGTCACAAGCTTGCTCTTTCTCTGTGTCTGTAATTTCTTTCCGATAGCCAACTCCTGGTGAACCAGTGGTGAACCTACTCAGATCTTTCTCGCACTAGCGACCTTTTCAACGGCTTCCTCGCCTTACACGGTCTTGGCGTCCCTTTGATCCTTTGGCGAACTTCGGACGAAAGCTCAGAGAGAACTACTATCACAGTGGATTCTTTATATATGCACTGAGGTACTCAGTGATAAAGATGGAATACTCATTTTATTTCAGAATGAAAAATTTCTTACATAATGCTCATAGAGCTTTTACAGAGATTGATTCTTTCCAGAAACAGACTAGTCTTGCTTTTTCTGGACTTTTCACAGCTTAATCATAAGCAAGTTACTACCAGAGGCTTCTGGCAAGATCTAGGTTCTGTATCAGAATCAGACTTTAAACACTCAATCTTGACTCTTCTAATTATTCGGCCACTTTAGGTTCTTACCAGTGCCGAGCACACTGATACGCAGGCTTCTCGAATCAACTAAGGACTTTGAGTAATTACTCGTGATGCAAGCAGATCAGATTGAATATTCGCAGATGCAGAGCAGGAGAATACTCGACTCAAAACACACACAAGACTAAGACTCGATAACTCTAAGACCCGATGCCCTCGTAATGAGCCTTACCCTTCTTTATATAGTAATAGAGGGGGGGGCAAACATTACTGTTATTCCGACCGAAAGGACCTCAAGAATCATTTCATTTCTGTCTTTTTATCAAAGCAACGTCCGCACAAATATTCGGGCCAGGCCGAATTATTGCTTTCGGGTAATGCATGTGATAAATATTTGAAAGAAAAGATTCTTGTACTAAAACCAGGCCTATAGTGGACTACACAGTGGATACTTTTGTACAAAAAGCCCACGAGAAAAAAAAAAAAAAAAAAAACCATGCGAGAATATTTACACTGTGGAGGCTTTTGAACAGTAAAGCCCACGGGAACACTGGCCACAATTAAGCCCTTGTGACTGGTACTTATTCAAAATAAAGTAAAATCAGGGAATCTTTCCCTCTTGTAGAGCAAGTCATCACATGCTTTGGTATATATCCGCCGGACTATCATTGGTTTTCCCAGTATGATCTGATGTTGCACTTTGGTATTCCAATGAATGTCTTTATTCCTGTCACCCTGCTAGGATTTAGGGTATATCTGAACAACTTGGTATTCCTGTGAATGTCTTTATCACTGCAGATCGTGACCCCTGGGCTCGAATTATTGTCGAAATAAGTTCCAAGCTATGGTTTGGGTTGTATATTAGTGGAATGGAGGAGGCAATGTCAGTTTTTATGAAATGTACATATTGTATATATGTCCAAATATATGGGGCCCAATTCACCTGTCGAGCTCTAAACACAATGAGAAGGTAGAGCTACATATGTCTGTGAGAACTGGAGGATGGGTTCAATGGCGTTTTGTGCATGGTGTTGATGGACGAGCTGTCATGATCAATATGATGTCAATGTTGTGGAATGAGAAGCTCGCCAGTGCCACTTTAACATTTTTATCAGTGGCATTTCTTGTTGTAAACGTGTATCCAAACGTGAATGCCTTACTGTGTATATTGTTTGCTATCGATTTGTCAAGCCTGCACCATCTTCAGAAACCATGTCAAAGGAGAATGCAATGTGTTTTCCTTTGATTGGAACCACATTACTAACTGTTATTGAGCGTTGTTTGCCAAAGGAACGAATTGACTCACCGATAAGTTGCCATCTTCCATAATTTAAATATGTGGAGGGAACTTTTATTTTGGCTTTAGCTTTATGCCTTGATGTCCCAAGAGGAAAAGGAGAATGATACTTCAAAAATTCATTTTGAAATACAATGTGGTTCGATGATATAGAAAATGGAATGCACAGTTCTAGAACGAATAAGCGAGCTGGATTACGAAATTTTTATTGAATGCCCAAAATTGTGTGAGCTCATGAGAAATTGTGTGTAATGCAAAAAATATACCAGTGCCATTTTGAAAAATGTGTTGACTTGTGGCGTCAAATGATTGTCGAGACAAGAATGACTGGTAGTACTATTACTTGTTATATGATTGATTTTTGATCCCAGAATTAGTGCGACTGTATACTTGGACAAAGAACACTAACACTTGTAGTCGATCCAAAGATACATCTACTCGTTGGAACAAAGATACCACTATTGTTCATTATGACAGTTTCGGTTACATAGATCGATCACTGTAACAAATGTCGGTTTTTGAAAGTATTATTGGTGCTATGGTTATATCATGACAATTTTTTTGCAAGGGCCAGAGACCAAAATCACAAGTGCTAATTGTTGTGTTTGCAAGGTTACTCTATTACATCATGGATTATCCCATGCACATCATCTTGTGTTGTATTGTGGATGGCTGGATATGCTGGATGAAAATGTATATGACGATGCGTGAGATCAATTTTCTGTTCTTTAATCAAGCCTAGTGTCATATTTGAGTTATCACATGCATAAAAGAGGTTGATGTCTAGTCTCTGAGAGTCTACATAAAGGCTTTCATTGATGCCACTGTAAATATCTTGAGTCAGTATATGTCAGATTTTGTTGAAAGCTTGTTCCTGCAGCTTTATGTCTCATTGTACACCAATTGCATAAGTATAGAGAGAGTCATGGGTCATGTTAAAGTATGCATTGATGTGAGTTTTGAGAGCTGCTACAACCATGTTTGGGTTGATAGATGTCCTATATTTCATCCATGTATGGGGCATCTAGTGTCATTTTAGCCGTATACTATCATGTTCTTTTTATGGGTCATTGGTTTGTAAAGCAGTCATGTCGTGCAAAGTTAATCTCTTGGTTTATGAGGTGTCACTTTCAATCTTTTAATCTACGAGGATGTTGATGATGACGATGCTCAGGGGGAGAAAATCTAGTATTTTGTTACTGCTTAGATGTTGCTTCTTGATGGATATGGTTGAGTTTGATGCTGCTCATCGCTGCATTAACGAGTGTTGGCATGTTGCTGCCTGGGAGGATGTTGTTTTTGTTTTTGTTAGTGCTTATGATGTGTTGTTGTTGCTATCTTGGTTTGAGAATGTTGTTTATGTGGATGGAGTTGATGGTTATTTTTGTTGTTGCTGCTTTAGGAGAAAGAGATTTCTTGTTGGTCGTATTGACAATATCATATGCTTGACAATATGGCTGGTTTAGATTGAGTTTTTGTTTCTTTCTCTGCTACTGCTAGGACATGGAGATGTGCTGTTGCTTTAGGAGAGATTGCTACTATTGTATGTTGCTATAAGGAGCAAGTGAGATTATTGTTTCTTGATTCGTCTAGTGTCCAACGGGAGCTATTAAGCATTTAGTTACCGCTACCATTTATGGTTTCAACCCTTTGCCATTGATGTAAAAGGGGGAGTTCCTGCAGATGACACAAAGATTAGTATCAGTTGGGGTTGCCATCAATGCCAAAGGGGGAGATTGTTGGCATTGATGATATTGTTGTTAGTTGCAGTGACTAATGATTGGCATTGATGTCAACCTAGGTATGTATTGCAGATGATTGTGTTGCAGCTTGGCATGTTAGCTACAGGATGCTTTGACAGTTGTGCAGGTGCTAGAAAAGTTATGGAGCAAATTGGCAGAGGTATGGGCTGCGAAGTTTTTGTTTTTTGTTAGAAATGAATTAACAGAGAAATAAAATACATAAAATATTGCGGAAACACAAATACGGAAACACATAAAACAAGAGAGACACATATATACCTGGTTCGCCAAATTTGGGCTACATCGATGGAGAAACAACTTGTCCTTTTATATTAACCAACAAAATGAAGAGATATAACCTACACCAAATTTGCTATAATTTCCTCTTCACTCTAACCCAACCTCCTCTCTCTCTCTCTCTCTCTCTCTCTCTCGCTCATAATAATAATCCACAACCGCAATACAATTCCCTCATATAAACCAAGGGTTGCCTTCTAGGGGGAAAAAAAACTAAATTAACATAACTTCTATTCTTAGGTTATTTGCGTAATGAACGACCCATATTGACTATAAATTACATTATTTTACAAGGAAATTTTCATTTATTTTTAGCCTCGGGTGAACTTCCCTTGAACCTCCACTAGGGGGGGCTCATAAAATTCGTCGTTGCTCCCCCTTGGACCCCTCGACGACAATTAAACAGGTGACGTTTCCGTCCTGTTAGGAACAGGGATTCAATGCGGCTAAAACAAAAAAACTTTTGAGCAATCAGGAATATAATTAGGCTCCACACCCAATAATCCCCCACTTGGAGACTGATTATATAAACTCCATCATTGCTTCACTTGCTAGAAAATGAATCCACTTGGACTTGATTGTTTATCATTTTCATCATCATACCTGAAGACCAATTAAAACTAAGTAGAATCTCAATTTCTCCCTGGTTACAACTTTTTTTAACATATCCGCAGGATTCTGACTAGTGTTTATCTTTTCCAGCTTCAACTGTCCATCTTCCAACACCGACTGTATGAAATGGTACTTGAGCTGTATATGTTTAGTCTTGGAATGAATTTTTGAGTTCTTTGCAAGATGAATGACACTATGGATGCCACTGTATAACCTTCCCATCTCCTGCTTCTTGCCTAGTTCATCCATAAACCATTGTAACCAAATCATTTCTTTACTAGCCTCTGTAGCAACAACATACTATGTTTTCCTTGTTGAAAGTGCAACAATGTTAGAAACTTTGAAACCCAACTGACAACTGTTCCACCTACAGTAAACACATACCCTGTGGTGATCCTCCTGTTATCTCTATAACCTACCATATCTGCATCAACATATCCTTGTAGAGCAATGTTTGAACCACCAAAGCATAATTCTTGATTTGTGGTGACTCTCAAATACCCGAGAATCCACTTCACTGCCATCCAATGCTTTTTTCCTGGATTGTTCATATACCTACTTACAACTCCTACTGCATGTGAAATATCAGGCCTTGTGTAGAGCATTGCATACATTAATCTTCCAATTGTTGATACATATGGAAATTTACACATATAATCCGTCTCTTCCTTGGTCTTGAGACACATTTCCTTACTTAGTTTCAAATGGATAGCCAAAGGTGTATTAACTCGTTTTTCATTCTGCAAATTAAATCTTTCCAACACCTTTTCTATATACTCACTGTGAGATAATGTTAATTTGCGATTTTCCTGTATCTAGTTATTCTCATACCAAGGATTTGTTTTGCAACACCCAAATCCTTCATTGCAAATGAGTTTTCCAATTTTCTTTTGAGCACATTTATTTCCTGCATGTTAGACCCTGCAACAAGCATGTCATGTACATACAATATAAATATAATATAGCTTCCATCATTTTTCTTTTTAAGATTAACACAATGGTCAGAGTGACATCTAGTATAACCTTGTTCATATATAAACCTATAAAATAATAGATACCACTGCCTTGGAGCCTGTTTTAAGCCATACAATCTCTTCTGCAATTTGCACACTAATTTCACCTTTCCTTTGATCTCATATCCTTGTGGCTGCTGCATATATATTTCTTCCTCCAAATCCCCATGGAGAAAGGTTGTCTTTACATCTATTTGCTCAAGATGCAAATCTTTTGCTGCCACTAGACTTAAAATAGTTCTAATTGAAGTCATTTTAACAGCAAGAGAAAAAAGTCTATACCTTTATTTTGTGTAAACCCCTTCACCACAAGTTTAGCTTTATACCTTTGTTTTCTTCCATCTTCTTCCTTCAACCTATAAACCCATTTATTCTCTATTAATGTTGTTTTCGTGCAGGCAACTTGACTAAGTCCCAAGTCTATTTATGCATCAAGGAGTCCATCTCTTCTCCCATGGATTGCTCCCATTTCTTCTTGGTTTCTATCTGCATTGCTTCTTCATATCTTTCTGGTTCACCATAATCAATTAACGATACATAATATAATGGAGAGTATTATTTAGGGGGTCTATGTATCTTGGTAGATCTTCTAACACCACTTTTAGTTGTTTTAGATCCAAGTTTCTATTGTGGTTGTTGTTGTTGTTTTAGACGTTGATCATTATGATTTTCATGAACCTTTACTTTTACTCTGATCTGATCAAGAAATGTGTATTATTTGTTTTCCTTTTCCTGTTTCTTTCCCTGCATCTGATCCTTATACAAGACATTTTCATTGAATATGACATCTCTGCTCCTAATGATTTTGTGATTTTCATAATCATATAACTGATAACCAAAATCATTAACACCATATCCAATGAAGGTACATTTCTTTGATTTTCCCTTAATATTTATTCTATTTTCTTTATTAATGTGGACAAAGGCTTCACTATCGAAAATATTTAAAAATGTGTAGTTTACCTTTTTACCTATCCATACCTCCTCTGGAATACCACCATCCAAGGAACTTGAAGGCCCTATTTTTATTAAATAAACAACAATATCTACAAAATATGCCAAAAATTGTAAGGACAATCCTGCATGCAATCTCATGCACCTTTCACACTCCATGATTGTCTTGTTTATCCTTTTCGACATACCATTTTCCAGTGGTGTTCCTAGAACTGTCTTCTCTCTGCGAATTCCATGTTCTGAAAAATAGTTATCAAACTCTTTGCAACAATATTCACCTCCATTGTCTGATATGATACATTTCAACTTCTTTCCTATCTCATTCTCAACCAAAGCTTTATATTTCTTGAAAGTATCAAATGCAACAAATTTATTCAGAATACAATAAATTCAAGTTTTTCTAGTTGCATCATCAATAAAAGTAACATAATAGTGAGAGCCACCAAGATATGATACTTGAGATAGTCCCCATAAATATGTATGCACAAGCTCTAATTTTTGTCTCTTCTCTTCCTTCTCAACTTTGATAAGTCTAACTCTCTTCTGTTTTTCGTAAACACAATTCTCACAAAAATCCAAACCAACATGCTTCAAACCTGACAAAAAATTTCTTGAGTGAAGACTCTGTATCCCTTTCTCACTCATGTGCTTGAGCCTATGATGCCACAATAATGTATCTGCTCATGTGGAGGTTAAATCATTAAAACAAATTAGAAATATAGCTGCATAAATACAATGTACCAACCTTTTCTCCTTTTTACCAAGCCTCCTTTAGTGACCTTCCACGTTTTGTGTGTGAATGTAGTTACACAACATTCACCACCTAACTGCCCTGTTGAAATTATATTTTTCTTCAGATCTATAACATGCCTTACCTCCTTCAATAGCGATTGGTTTCCATTTTGTTGCTTTATAAAAACCTCACCCATTCCAACAATTTTACAAGGTTTATCATCACCTAAATGAATGTGTCCAAAATCTCCTTGAACGTAGTCATGAAAATGTTTCCTATCATGTGTGGCATGGAATGAGGCCCCTGAATCTACCACCCATGCATCAATAATATTCTCTAATGAAAGAACTAAAGCATCTCGCAACACATCACCTGTCATGTTCGCTTCATGATTATTCTCTTGTTGTACATCTCCTTCTTTTCCTTTCTGAGATTTGCAGTCTTTCTTCAGGTGTCCTTTCTTCATGCATTTCCAGCACACTATCCTTGATACGGATTTGGATCTGCCTTTTCTTAACGTATTGTGATTTTCTGGGCTCCTTCCTCTTTCCATTTTTCTTCCCATAACCTCTGTAGTCAAAGCACTACCTGATGTCTCATTGGAGCTTTTCCGTCACATTTCCTCGCTAAGGATGGCACCAACAACATCATCAAACTTTAAAGTACTAGATCTAGAGACAAAGTTACTAATAGCCATAACTAAGCCATTCCAAATTTATGACAATGAGCACAAAAATAACAGAGCCCTAACTTCATCATCAAAATTTACCCCTATAGAACTTAACTAACTAGTAACCGTGTTAAATTCATTTAAATGATCAATAATAGATCCACCTTCTGACATCTTTATATTAAATAGACACTTTATAAGAATACCTTATTTGAGACCAAGGGTTTTTCATATAGTTTGGCCAAATCCATGATTAAACCTTCTGTTGTCATTTCCTTTGAAATGTTAAATGCCATCGACACTGCTAGACACAATCGTATTGTTCCTAGTGCTTTTTGGTTAAGAATATACCATTCCACATTCGTCATACTCATCAACTTCTTTGATTTTTCGTTTAATGGTAGGTACAGATCTTTTTGATACATATAATCTTCCATCTGCATCTTCCACATCTGGTAGTTTTGGCTATTAAATTTCTCGGCTCTAAACCTACCATTTTCCACCATTGCTCCCACTCAAACCAGGAACCCTTCTCTCCTGCGAGTTTACTAGCCAAATAGACCTTCGACTCTAATATCAATTGTTAGAAATTAATTAATGGAGTAATGAAATACGCAAAATATTATAGAAACAAAAATACAGAAACACATAAAACAAGAGAGTCACAAATATACGTTGTTCACCAAATTTGGGCTACATCCATAGAGAAACAACTAATCCTTCCTTTTATATTAACCAACAAAATGAAGAGATACAACCTTCAACAAATCTATTGTAATTTCCTCCTCTCTCACCCAACCTCCTCTCTCTCTCTCGCTCAAAATAATAATCCACAAATGCAATATAATTCCCTCATATAAACTGAGGGTTGCCTTCTAGGGAAAAAACCTAAATTAACATAAATTCTATCATTAGATCATCCGCTTAATGAACGACCCAGATTGATTACGAAATCAAAATATTTTACAAAGCAAATTTTCATCTATTTTTAGCTTCGCCCCCCTGGACCCCCCTGATGGCGATTAAACGGGCAATGTCGTCACCCTGTTAGGAACAAGGATCTAATGCAACTGAAACAAAACAAAAAAACCTTTAAACAATTAGGAAGATAATCAGGTTCCACACCCAACATTTTTCTCTATACTTTGCCACAGCCACACAGAGCCAGTCTTATGTGTGCAATTGTAAGCCTTTTACTGCACTGAGTACAATCTTGTGGGTGAGGTTGCAACCAAGTTTTTCATGTGTTGAGGATGTTGTTATGGGACTAGTCATGAGTATTGGTATTTGGCACTTGGTATTGGCATTACCCTAGTATTTTCCCTTGGTGTTAGTTTTAGGTTGATTGTTATATGTTTGTATGTGTGGATCAAGGTGAAACTTGGTATTAATATTTCCATGGCACATGTGTTCTAGGTGTTGACATAACCATGGTATTTTCCCGTGGTATTGGTTTGGAGATTACCATGGTACAAGTGTCCTTGGTATTGACATAGCCATGGTATTTTCCCATGGTATTGGTTTGGATATTACCATGGTACAGGTATTGGTATAACCATGGTATCTGCCCGTGGTATTTATTGGGAGATTGTTGAGGATAATTTCCCATATACTTGTGTGTGAATATTGTTGGTGTGAGAGTGAGAGTGTGCTATAGTGATCTATATAGCATATTGCATATCTGTAGTTGTGTGGAGTTGTATGCTCTATTAGATATTATTTTCAGATTAGAGTGGTTGTTGGGTTTCTCATGTTGAGTAGATTTGAGAGCCCAGCCTGAAACATTTTGAAATGTGGTTCACAGGGAGGAGTTGGAGGTGTAGTGACTTCATGCTTGCAGAGACTAGTAGATAGTGAATAGAAGATGAGAATCTCAATCCAATGGTATTTGGATAGTCCAAAGGATGTTGGGTGAGGCTCGTTGGTTGTGGAGGTTTCTAGTAGGTGTTTATCTACAAAGTTGTTTAAGTAGGTACTTCTTAGCCGATGGATGTCAGCCCACTGCTGTAGGAGTTGAGTCTTCCAACTAGTGGCTGCTAGCTACTCCATGTATAAATTTGTTCAAATATTAATAGAAGATTTAAGAAACAGTAACAACGGGTGGTTTTTTGCCATGGAGAGTGTTTTCCACCAGAAACATTATGTCCTCTTATGTGCATGGTGTCTTTTTGATTCTTCATGGTGTTTTTACTTTGTTGTTATAATGATTCTACATGCTATTAATTATTTTTTGATAGTGGCTCACTAATCATTCGGTGCTTTGGTAAAAGGAATTAAAATTTATAGAATCAAAGTTACTACATATTTACCCCATCTCTCAGTAGTAAGCTCATTTCCAACACTTTTTCCACTCTAAAAGCATCAAGATGGATGAAAAACAATATAATGATCCAATATGGAACACGCTTCCCCAATTTTGGAGGCTTTTTGTCCCCAAAAAATTCTATTGAATGAGGTGAATACATTTCTCTTCCACCTTCTCTTTGGTGTACCATTTAGCTTTGATCGAAAGTTGTCAAGTTTCAAACCAATCTGCCAAAGGTCATGTTATGCTTGTCTTGTAGTTTTGGATCTCTTCTATAAAAATATATCTTCTGTCAACTCTACTTGAGAATATGGTGCCAAATCTTCCACAAAAGGTTAGATCTATTCCTCTTCTTGATCTAGCTTGGAAGGCTCATAGAGTTTTAGTATCTCTAAATTCACAACCGAGTAACTACACATATGTTGTGGTAAACTTAGTCGATAGGAATTATCACTCATCTTTTCCAGTATCTCAAAGGGACCATACCTTAGAGCCTTGGTTTTCTTACCAATCCCCTATAGCCTCTCCTTGTTCAACTGTAGCCACACTCTGTCTCCCACCTTTAACGATTTCTTTCATCTATGTCGATCATGCCTGGCCTTATACTTCTCCTGCGACTTCTATACTTCTCCTACGACTTCTACAATGTCTCTTGTACCTATATATGGATATGCCTGATCTTCTCTATAAAATTTTCAGCCCTTAAGGTGTCTCCTGTAAGATCTTCCCTCACTCCTCCTTGCTTCCCATATGCAATGTCCAAAGGTGAAGGTGAAAAATATCCAAAACAAGTTTCAATTGGGAAGTTTCCTATAGAAGTGTGGACCACTCTATTGTAAGAATGTTGTATATATACCTTACTTTCATCCCAGGTCTTTAGAAGCTTCTGGCTGTATCCCCTCAAAAGTTGAACCAAAGTCCTGTTGACAACTTATGTCCACCCATCTATTTGTGGATGGAATGTTTTATATCTCTTCAAATTTGTGTCCATTTTCTCCTACAATGTAGTCCAGAATGAACTAAGAAATCTCATATCCTTGTCTAAAAAAATGCTCCTTGGTATCCCAAAGTGCACTCAGACCTATCCAAAGAACAATTTTGTTGCTTCTTTCCCACTAATGATATTTTTACAGGGCATTAGAACGCACATCTTGATGAACCTATCAACTCCCATGAAGAGGTAGTCACGTACCTTCCTTGTTGTTGGTAAGCCTCCCATAAAGTCCATGGATATGCTTTCCTAAGGACGAGCGAATATAGGTAAGGGATGATGTGGACCCTGTTTCTTGTTACTAGGCTTGTTGGTGCAACAAAGCCTGCATCCTCTTATGAACCTAGCTACTCGCTCTTGCATCTTGGGCCAATACATATACCTTTGCAAGTTGGCCACGGTCTTCCCTACACCAAAGTGCCCTGCAACCTTGGATGTGTGAGCCTCTCTGATCAACTGCAATCGCACACCTTTAAGAACACATAGCTTATCTAACCTATAGAGTAACCCATTGTGGGGATGGAAGTCAGTGGTGTTGTCACCATCATGCACATGAATACGACTGTGCAACTGCTAAAACACTTCCTTGAAGTCCTCATCCTATAAATATGCCTCTATATATGCATCATGGGTGAATGGATCCATGTGCATAAGAGTTCCTAAAGCTGTGATATTTGATGTGGGTGGCCTCGAGAGCATATCAACCAACTTGTTTTTATTTCCATTCTTGTACTTGATCACCAAATAAAACTATTGTAAAAACCCCATCCACTTGTAATGCCTGGTATGTTGTAGCTTACTCTGGGATCGTAGGTACTATAGTGGTTGGTGATATTTATCATCTCCTTTCCCAGCAGATAGTTCTTCCACTTCTTCCCAACTTTCACTAGGGCATAGACGAAATCTACGACTGCAGACAACAGTATCTTCCCTAGACCTAGTGGCATGGTCTAGAACAACATAAATCAAAGACTATAAAGTTTTCCTTAGAAGAATTGGAAAATGGAAAGATGCTTACTTGTGATCCATCACAAGCTATTCTCTCCTCTTCAATTGTCAGCTCCAACGGTAGCTCCAAACGCTATAATTAGAACCTGCACAAACAAAAAACACAAGCCAAAGATCTACGACATATATGTAGCATTATCCAATCATTTTATCCAATGGATCAAAATAGCATTGGAACACATGTACACAAGCATAACATGACACATGTAGGAAAATAATATACTCTTTGTATTAAAATGGAAGGGAGAGAGTTTACAACAAAAAGTGGAAGCTGATCTTGTAGAGAACCTCCCAAGTTTACTTGTCCTTCCTTACCACAATGTACACCTCAAAGCCACCCTAATGCATGGGAATGTTGTCTCTCTTATGATCAAAGCAACACCATACGGGTATGATTAATCTCCAAAATCCAACCTCTAGCATGTGGATGGTAGTAAATATATAAGAGAGGATGGTAGTTTAGGAATTCTTATCCAATTACCAATCCAAGCTTGAGATCCACTCTTGATGGGAGGATGAGCTCAAGGGATAAGAGGTGAAAACTCCAAGGTAGGGGAGATAGGATTCAAAATTCTTATCCAAGGTAAATGATTGCAACAACTTTGGTAAGCTTCTCGAAGAGGAAGCTTCATGATTATTTTTATTTTTTCCTGAATTTATAGAATTAGCGCATCTCCAACAAGGGAAAACCTACTCTGGTCAGAGAAGGTACAGAACTAACAAGGTACATTGGGCCTTAAAACCACTGAAATGAGGCATTGAAGGTCAGAAACTCAGGGATTTGAGAGAGTCATGCTTAGGGATTTATGTAGGGATGATGCCAAGGTGTTCATGGATGTTGATGGATCCAGTTGTTAGGCCTATTAACAAGGTAGTCATGTCCCTTCTTGGTTGTTGGTAAACCTTCCACAAAGTCCATGAAAATTCTTTCCCAAGGATGAGTGAATATAGGTAAGGGATGATATGGACCTTGTTTCCTGTTACTAGGCTTGTTGGTACAATAAAGCCTGCATCCTACTATGAACCTAGCTACCTGCTCTTATATCTTGGGCCAATACATATACCTCTGCAGGTTGGCCATGGTCTTCCATAAACCAAAGTACCCTACAACCTTGGAGGTGTGAGCCTCTATGATCAACTGCAATCACTCACCTTTAGGAACACATAACTTATCCAACCTATAGAGTAACCCATCGTGGAGATGGTAGTCAGTGGTGTTGTCACCATCGTGCACATGAATCTGACCCTACAACTACTAAAACACTTCCTTGAAGTCCTCATCCTCCAAATATGCTTCTATGTCTGCATCATGGGTGAATGTCTCCATGTGCACACGAGTTCCCAAAGCTGTGATCTTTGATGTGGGTGATCTCGAGAGCATATTGAGCAACTTGTTTGTGTTGAAATTATTGTACTTGATCACAAAATGAAATTGTTGTAAAAATCCCATCCACTTGTAATGCCTGGTTTGTTGTATCTTATTTTGGGCTTGTTGGTACTATAATGTTTGGTGATCTGTGTGGATTATTGTCTCATTTCCCATCAGATAGTGCTTTCACCTCTTCACAACTTGCACTAGGGCATAGACAAAATCTATGACTATGGACAAAAGTATCTTCCCTAGACCTAGTGGGTTGGTCTAGAACAACAGAAGTCAAAGACAATAAACTTTTCCTTAAAGAATTGGAGAATGGAAATATGCTTACTTGTGATTCGTCGTAAGCTCTTCTCTCCTCTTGGATTTTCAACTCCAACTATAGCTCCAAATGCTATAATTAGAACATGCACAAACAAACAACACAATCCAAAGATTTATGACATCTATGTAGCATTGTCCAATCATTCAGTCCAATGGATCAACATAGAATTGAAACACATGTACATAAGCATAGCATAACATGTGTAGGAAAACAATATACTCTTTGTATTAAAATGGAAGGGAGAGAGTTTACAACCAAAAGTGGAAGTTGATCTTATAGAGAACCTCCCACGTTGACTTTCCCTTCCTTGCCACAATGTATGCCTCTAATCCACCCTCAAGCATTGGAATGTTGTCTCTCTTATGATCAAAGCAACAACACAAGGGTATGATTAATCTCTAAAATCCAACTTGTAGCTTGTGGATAACAGTAAATATATAGGAGAGGAATGTAGTTTAGGAATTATTATCCATTTACCAATCTAGGCTTGAGATCTACTCTTGATGGGAGGATGAGCTCAAGGGATAAGAGGTGAAAACTCCAAGGTAGGGGAGATAGAATTCAAAGTTCTTATCCAAGGTAAATGGTTGTAACAACTTTTAGAATCTTCTGGAAGAGGAAGCTTCAGGATTATTTTTATTTTTTTCTGAATTTCTAGAATCATTACACCCCCAACAAGGAAAACCTGCTTTGATAAGATCATGTGTAGAACTAAGAAGCCTACCACTCAAAGAAGGTCCCTAAAGGTCCAAGGCGCATTGGGCCTTAAAAGCATTGAAATCAGGTAATGAAGGTAAAAACTCAGGGATTTAAGAGAGTCATGCTTAGGGATTTATATAGGGAGGATGAAAAGGTGTTCATGGATGTTGATGGATCCAGTTGGTAGGCCTATTGACCAGACGTGACAAAATGGCCTATAACAAGGTAGTCATGTCCCTTCCTGGTTGTTGGTAAACCTCCCACAACATCCATGGAAATGCCTTCCCAAGGATGAGTGAGTATAGGTAAGGGATGATATGGACCCTGTTTCCTATTACTAGGCTTGTTGGTACAACAAAGTCTGCATCCTCCTACGAACCTAGCTACCTTCTCTTGCATCTTAGGCCAATACATATACCTATCCAAGTTGGCTGCGATCTTCCCTAGACCAAAGTGCCCTGCAACCTTGGAGGTGTGAGCCTCTCTGATCAACTACAATCACTCACCTTTAGGAAGACATAACTTATCCAACCTATGGAGTAACCCATCGTAAAGATGTTAGTGAATGGTGTTGTCGCCATTGTGCCATGAATCTGACTCTGGAACTGCTAAAACACTTCCTTGAAGTTCCCATCCTCTGAATATGCCTCTATGTATGCATCATGGGTGAATGGCTCCATGTGCATAAGAGTTTCCAAAGTTGTGATCTTTGATGTGGGTGGCCTTGAGAGTATATCAGCCAACTTGTTTGTGTTTCCATTCTTGTACTTGATCAACAAATGAAACTGTTGTAAAAATCCCATCCACTTGTAATGCCTAGTTTGTTTTAGCTTACTCTGGGCTTGTAGGTACTATAGTGGTTGGTGATCTGTGTGGATTATTATCTCCTTTCCCATTAGATAGTGCTTCCACTTCTTCACAACTTGCAATAGGGCATAAAGCTCTTTGTCGTAGGTAGGGTAGTTAAGAAATTCACCATGAAATACTTCAAAATGGTAGCATACAAGCCTTCCTCCTTGCATCAAGATCCCTCACATTGGTCTCCACTTCAAAGGGTTGCGTCAAGTATGGTAATGCTAGAACTAGTGCTTGAATATTTTTCTTATTTACCTCCTTGAAAGCCCTCTGCTGACCCTTTCCCCACTAGAAACTCTTTCCACTTGCTTCTATGTTGTGGAACGATGCTGCTACTGCTGAAAATGAGGCTAAGGGATTTATGTAGGGATGATGCCAAGGTGTTCATGGATGTTGATGGATCTAGTTGTTAGGCCTATTAACCAAATGTGACAAAATGGCCAATAACAAGGTAGTCATGTCCCTTCCTAGTTGTTGGTAAACCTCCCACAAAGTCCATGAAAATTATTTTCCAAGGACGAGTGAATATAGGTAAGGGATGATATGGACCTTGTTTCTTGTTACTAGGCTTGTTGGTATAATAAAGCCTACACTCTCTTATGAACCTAGCTACCTGCTCTTGTAACTTGGACCAATACATATACCTCTGCAAGTTGGCCACAGTCTTCCCTAAACCAAAGTGCCCTGCAACCTTGGAGGTGTAAGCCTCTTTGATCAACTGCGTCACCTTTAGGAACACATAACTTATCCAACCTATAGAGTAACCCATCATGGAGATGGTAGTTAGCGGTGTTGTCACTATCGTGCACATGAATCTGACTTTGCAACAACTAAAACACTTCCTTGAAGTCCTCATCCTCCAAATATGCTTCTATGTATGCATCATGGGTGAATGTCTCCATGTGCACACAAGTTCCTAAAGCTGTGATCTTTGATGTGGGTGACCTCGAGAGCATATCGACCAACTTGTTTCTGTTGAAATTATTATACTTGATCACCAAATGAAATTGTTGTAAAAGTCCCATCCACTTGTAATGCCTGGTTTGTTGTAGCTTATTTTGGGCTTGTTGGTACTATAGTGGTTGGTGATCTGTGTGGATTATTGTCTCCTTTCCCATTAGATAGTGCTTTCACTTCTTCACAACTTGCACAAGGGCATAGACAAAATCAATGACTACGGACAAAAGTATATTCCCTAGACCTAGTGGCTTGGTCTAGAACAACAAAAGTCAAAGACAATAAAGTTTTCCTTAAATAATTGGAGAATGGAAATATGCTTACTTGTGATCCGTAACAAGCTCTTCTCTCCTCTTGGATTTTCAACTCCAACTGTAGCTCCAAATGCTATAATTAGAACATGCACAAACAAACAACACAATCCAAAGATATATGACATCTATGTAGCATATCCAATCATTCAGTCCAATGGATCAACATAGAATTGAAACACATGTACATAAGCATAGGATAACACATGTAGGAAAACAATATACTCTTTGTATTAAAATGGAAGGGAGAGAGTTTACAACCAAAAGTGGAAGTTGATATTGTAGAGAACATCCCAAGTTGACTTTCCCTTCCTTGCCACAATGTACGCCTCAAATCCACCCTCAAGCATGGGAATGTTGTCTCTCTTATGATCAAAGCAACAACACAAGGGTAAGATTAATCTCCAAAATCAAACTTGTAGCTTGTGGATAATAGTAAATATATAGGAGGGGAACGTAGTTTAGGAATTATTTTCCATTTACCAATCTAGGCTTGAGATCCACTCTTGATGGGAAGATAAGCTCAAGGGATAAGAGGTGAAAACTCCAAGATAGGGGAGATAGAATTCAAAGTTCTTATCCAAGGTAAATGGTTGTAACAACTTCTAGAATCTTCTGGAAGAGGAAGCTTCAGGATTATTTTTATTTTTTCCCGAATTTCTAGAACCATTGCACCCCCAGTAAGGAAAACCTGCTTTGATTAGATCATGTGCATAACTAAGAAGCCTACCACTCAAAGAAGGTCCCTAAAGGTCCAAGGCGCATTGGGCCTTAAAAGCACCGAAATCAGGCAGTGAAGGTAAAAACTCAGGGATTTAAGAGAGTCATGCTTAGGGATTTATATAGGGAGGATGAAAAGGTGTTCATGGATGTTGATGGATCTAGTTGGTAGGCCTATTGACTAGATGTGACAAAATGGCCTATAACAAGGTAGTCATGTCCCTTCCCGGTTGTTGGTAAACCTCCCACAATGTCCATGAAAACGCTTTCCCAAGGATGAGTGAATATAGGTAAGGGATGATATGGACCCTGTTTCCTATTACTAGGCTTGTTGGTACAACAAAGTCTGCATCCTCATATGAACCTAGCTACCTTCTCTTGCATCTTAGGCCAATACATATACCTATCCAAGTTGGTCGCGGTCTTCCCTAGACCAAAGTGCCCTGCAACCTTGGAGATGTGAGCCTCTTTGATCAACTACAATCACTCACCTTTAGGAAGACATAACTTATCCAACCTATGGAGTAACCCATCATAGAGATGTTAGTGAATGGTGTTGTCGCCATTGTGCACATGAATCTGACTCTGGAACTGCTAAAACACTTCCTTGAAGTCCCCATCCTCTAAATATGCCTCTATGTATGCATCATGGGTGAATGGATCCATGTGCATAAGAGTTTCCAAAGCTGTGATATTTGATGTGGGTGGCCTCGAGAGTATATTAGCCAACTTGTTTGTGTTTCCATTCTTGTACTTGATCAACAAATGAAACTGTTGTAAAAATCCCATCCACTTGTAATGCCTAGTTTGTTGTAGCCTACTCTGGGCTTGTAGGTACTATAGTGGTTGGTGATTTGTGTGGATTATTGTCTCCTTTCCCATTAGATAGTGCTTCCACTTCTTCACAACTTGCAATAGGGCATAAAGCTCTTTGTCGTAGGTAGGGTAGTTAAGAAATTCCCCATGAAATACTTCACAATGGTAGCATACAAGCCTTCCTCCCTGCATCAAGATCACTCACATCGGTCTCCACTTCAAAGGGTTGCATCAAGTGTGGTAATGCTAGAACTAATGCTTGAATATTTTTCTTATTTACCTCCTTGAAAGCCCTCTGCTGACCCTTTCCCCACTGGAAACTCTTTCCACTTGCTTCTATGTTGTGGAACGATGTTTCTACTGCTGAAAATGAGGCTATGAATTTCCTCAGGTATTGTGCTATCCCAATGAAACTCTTGACCTCAAAAACATTGGTAGGCACCAGCCATTTCATGATGGCCTCTATCTTGGCAAGATATTTAGTGCTCATCCACCTATCGCATACCCCAAATACACTAAAGATCATTGTGCAAACTCAAAATTCTTGAGATTTGCTAGCAATTGATGCTTCTTTAATGTCCCCAAAACTTGCATCAAATGTGATATGTGCTCCTCATATGTAGCACTGTATACCATTATATCATCCAAATAAACAATAGCAAATCAATATATAAATGGGCGCATTACAACATTCATCAATCTCATAAACATAACTAGTGCATTACATAGGCAAAATGGCATGACTAACCACTCATACAAATTTTGTTTGGTTTTCAAGGTGGTCTTCTGGGTATTTTCTTCTTTGACTCGAACTTGGTGATATCCATACTTTATGTCCAACTTGGTGAAGTATTTTTCTTGCTGAAACTGATCCAATAGATCATCTATCCTAGGTAGGGGGTACCTGTTCTTGAGTGTGATGTTGTTCAATGCCTTATAATATATGAATATCGACCAAGTCTTGTCTTTCATTGGCACAATGATGATGGGTGACCCACATGATGATGTACTTGGTCGAATGACACCATGTTCCAGTAGTTGCTACAATTATTTCTTCACCTCACTTGCTTATATAACAAACTGATTGTACAATCCAATGTTTGGCAAGGGGGAGTCTGACAATCATTGGATCTCATGCTTCACTTCCCTCTTAGGTGGTAATCCTTTAGGCTCTTGGAACACATCCCTATATGCTTGTAGCAAATCTTCCAGTTGTTGCTTCTATTTCTTAGTACATGCCTCTAGGGATACCTTGGCTTTTACTGACTCTTCTACATATTGATTTTCTCTTAAAAACAATAAAACATATTTGCTAGAAGTGATCAATTTATTGGCTTGGTTGGAAATTACCAACTAAATTTTTTACTTGCCTTTGTGCGCGTTGATGATGAACAATTTTACATCCTTGATGAGCTGATACTGGTTGGATCTTTGCATGAATATTGTATCTCACACGTACACGTAGGGACTCCCAAACACGACTCCACATACATCAAGGCCAACCACATTTAGTTCTACTTCATCATTAAAATCAACATTGATAGAAAATCTAATTTTGCACTATTTCGTTACCTTCAACTCTACATCCTTATTCATCCATCCTAGTGGATATGAGTTTGGATGATAACAAACTTCTAGCCTTAACTTCTTGACCACTGCTGCAATGATATTCTCCTGCTATCCTGAGTCAAATAGAGCATCCATATTAGTCTTCTTGACTTGTATCTTTATATGGAAGAGTCTGGTCAATTCTTTCGCTCCCTGTTACTGAAGGCTACTCAGCTTCACTTCCTTCTACAGTTATGTACAAAAAATATTCTCAGCCACATCTGAGCTACTTCCAACTTGGTTACTCAAATCTGTGGCCATGAGATTCTTCTTCTTATTTTCTTTCTTCTTGTTCTTTGGGTTTAGCTTTGGATGCAACTTATAACAATTCTCCTTTGTATGGTTGTCAATGTTAAAGTGGTTGTAGTGGTTGCTGGAACCTTAGCACTAGTGTGTTGTGGCTGCAATATTTTTATATTTCCCCCTTTTTTTCTTCTTCTTGTCCTCCTTGGAAGCGTCATGTTTCTCCTTCTGCTCCGATCCACTTGATTGCCCTCTCTTTAGGCCTATGATCTCTAGGTATTGTGCTTGTACACAAGCCTCTCCACTAATTTTGTCTTGAGTAGCATCACTTGCTCTCAGATATGGTGGCGTAGACCCCCCAAATACTTGAGGAGTACATATGGGTTCTTTGGGAGATACCTAAAATTATGTCCATCTTTCTGAACTCTGTGGTGTACTCCTGGAAGATTTGCGCCGACTTTTCCCTGAAGTAGTTCCACCTAATCAATTGGTCCTCTACGTAACCAATAGGGTAAAACTGTGGCTTAATGAGGGTTTTATATATAATTTTATCATATTTGTTGTTCAAACTGTGAAAACCTCTTCTCTGTAGGATCATGATGGTTATTCACAAATTCATTGACCATGATAAAGATTTTATGATTTTTGGCCCATTTGATGTAGATCTCCTGCAAATATCCACAGTATGCACAAAGAAACTTGGTTCTATTACTAATATGATCCATAAACTATTGTGGATATTCCGTTGGATAGTTCATCACAACAAATCTGATAAAATTATATATAAAATTTGAAATTTTACGCTATTTTATTAGATTTTTGGATTTGTAGATTTACTGTTAATAGTACATGCATGCGAATAAAAATTATGCATAAAATAGAGAACAAAAAAAAAAAATCTCACGCACACACATTTTACACAAGATATGCTCTGGGAAACCCTTTCGAGAGAAAAACCTAGCTGGAAGGTGAGGTCGCTTTGCTTTCTCTCTGTGAATGGAAATATTGTTGCGAGTACAAATAAGTATGGCATGTGGCCTATGGGTTAGTACAGTGAAAAAATACTCTGTTTTTCTCTAACTCCTATCCCTATTGGCTAGTTTTTCTTAGCTATGGAACAAATGCACTCAAAAGAATGAAATCCCTTTTCTTCCAAGTGGCTCAGTTATAACACAACTCGATAACCTACTGTTGGTTAGGTTTTACTACCTCAAATCTTAACCATACTTACAATATAGATTCTTCTAGAGTCTTCTACATCATAATCACATGGATATGCATTTTTCCATGAATAATGGGTGCTGACATGGTATCCTTTCGAATTATGGTGGTGGAAACAGGAAGGTCAACTTCTGAGTGGTATAAATTTCGCATACGGATTTTGATTGACACAATTATTGTGCTATTGGAAATGTCTTTGTGTGCATAATAGGATAAAATGGTGCAACACTAAAGCAAAAAATTTTACCCCCAAAAAATTCCATTTTATCTCAAAATGCCCCAAAAGGTTTCAAACCCTATTTTGCTAAACTGGATCCTACCAGTAAAAATGATATTGTGAGCTAATTCCTCCACTTTTTCCACTATGAAAGGATTGAGATGGATGAAAAGCAATATAATTAAATCTATGGAGGCGTGGGGATTGCATAACTTATATCAATTTGGAAAAATATTTCACTAGAAAGAAAATTTCGATGCTTATCAAACATCCACTACAAAGAGCCTATAGATGCCTATCAACATTCACGAATGCAATTGGAGCAATCAAACCTAGACATCATCTTTGAATTGAATACTTTAGATTAAATATGTGGTAGGGGTTTTTATTATTTAAAAAGCTTTAACTTGAGCTTCCTCTTAGTAGCCATTAAGTTTTCCTAGAAGATTGGAAACAATCTAAATGTATAAATATGGGAGGACCCCTGGATAAGTAGCAATTGTAAACATTAATTTTTTGGATAATTTAGTTGAAGCTCTTAAATTCAAAGGGATTGTGACACTGATAGATGCATCGATAGTGGAATTTGATACTTTCTAGAATCATGGTTAGAAAACAATAAGAGACCTAAATAATTGAAAGGTTAAATCACAAAACAGTGGAACTCATTGATTAGTAGATTAATGGTTTGTTCAAGTTATAGAAAATTAGTTTGGCATCACAATCCTGCTAGTATCTACACAACAACTTCTCAATATATAGTGTTTTTAAATTAATGGGCATGTCTATTTTGAAACAAGGCTTCCATAATTTTAATTTAATTATCAAAATTATAAAGTGGATGTTAAAGATTTAAACTTTATAAAATATTCCAAAATATTCTTAATAGTAGTCACTGATCAAAGGTTGATATTTTTCTCAATAATAGTGATTATATTTCTTCTCTTTCAATTACATTCATTATTTAAGAAAAATGCCAAGTGAACATGGGTTATGGTTTTTTGAACATTTGGTATTAATTAGCCATGGTATTGGTTCGTGATATTGTCACAAAGCCTATATACAGGCTAATAATCTCCATGGTTAAGTGGGGGTGAATCTTCATACCATTAAGGTGTTGGAATTTGGTTGTCACTGATGTCAACCCAAGCAACAACTAGAATAAGCCCTACATTTGGTGAGGAAAATGAATAGGAAGATCAATGTTTATTCATGCGAGGCCATCATCGGTTGAATGTCCTCGCCATGTCGTTTCCATTGGTAGGTGGTGTTGGAGCCCCACAATCACACTGCGTCATGCTATAATGCAAAGCTTGGGAACATCTAGATTTGATTTTGATTTGTTGTTATTGGTTTTGTTTTTCTACTTTAAATTTGAACATGAAATCACTTGAGTTTATTTAATCGCGTTGAACATATTTATGTTTTCTTCTAGTTTGACTGTTCATGTAGCTTTGTTCTTGGTGTAAAGTTTCAACAAGAAAAATAAAATGTAATGAACAAATTGCAACAAATTAAATCAAACATTATTTCTGTTCATTATGAATGTTGTCTTTGTTAAATAACTGTGTAAATTCTGCTTTAAATTTTGTTGATATTTTATGTGTTCATTTCAAATACAAGTTTCATGCACTTTAGTTCCTTCATATAGCTTTGTCATGAAAAATAAAGAAACTTAAAGAGAAATTGTCATCCATTTCAATCAGATTTTTAATTATAGTTTATTTTGAGAATTCAGGTAAGGGGAAATGTCAACAATTAAGAAGGGTTTTGCTAGGTATGATTTCCACAAAATTTCAATTAGAGCATCCATGTGCCTTGGGTTTAACGTAAAAGAAATAAAATGGTTTAAAGATAATAGAGATGGAGAACAAATATTAACAAACTAAAAAGAGCAATTAAGAATTCCTTTCAGCCTATTAATATTAGATGAACAATTGACATTAAGAATTCAGTTGTATTAACATAGCAATTCGAGTTCATATATTTCATTTAAACCCATGCAAAATCTCATCAAAATAATAAAGATACTCTTCACAATATTGATAAAGTCCTACAAAAATTAAAGAAAACAATCATACTGATTCATAATTTCCTTTAATTAACAATCCCATTTCAATTTCATACAAACATTAGGTTTACAACAAGATTTGCCATGAAAAATATTTGTAATTGTATTAATATGGTGCAAAACACATATTACAAGGTGGGTTTTATAATTAAATGGAGAAAAAGTACCGACAACCCAAGGCATACTTCAAAATTCTTCCTTACAACAACTTCAAAAATCCTAGCATATTCTAGAAAAAAATTGACAGAGTTTCCCCTACACTAGAAAATTTATCCTTGATTACATCAATATGAGGCCTATATATAGGCACTCAAGGCTCAAGACCCTAGCCCTAAACCATTAGTGGTATTTAGAAACCACTAGGAATTTTTACAAAATGATAGTTGTCTTGTAACTAACTTATAGAATTTCCCAAAAAATTCTACCAGTTATAGGGTGGGTTCGATTTGTTTTGGTTGTAGTAGGCTTGTCCTTCTCTCTCATGCTTATTCACTAGGTTCTCTTCTCTCTCTTGTTGGGCGTTGCCTAAAGAGTGTGCATCACCTAGGTTGGGTAGTTGGTGGTGCCGACCTTGGTTGTTCCGATGTTGATACCAATAGCTGAGGTTGTCCCTGTTGTAGTTATGGAGACCTGGAACTTTAGCCTACCTCTATTGGTGACACCTGTGGCATTGGTGCATGTCCCCTTTGAATGGATAATTTATATAAATCCATCGTACTCCTCCATTCCTTGCCCAAAGGAATATTACACGACTGCACATCCAAAATGGTCCCTTCTAGGGTTGTGACCATCTCATAATCCACTTTACCTTACTCCTTGAAAAGGCTCTTCAACTTTAACAAAACTTCAAAATAATATTCATACAAATTTACATTTCGTTTCCATGTAGGGCATGGTCCTCCTCCCCGAAGCCTTTTTTATCTTCTTTAATGTCATTGAGGCTCTTCATGAGCGATTCCTTGGAATATAAATCCCCATTCCCATCAAAAAATGGTGGGGATTTCCTCTTGTATAACACTTCACATTTATCTTTAAAACCTTATACTTCATTGGATAGTGCCTCTGCTTTCTTCTCTATCAGTATCACCAACTTTTGTTTTCTTTTCATCTAGTTGGCCGTCATAGCCCACCTGATCTTTTAATATTTGCTTTGATGATCTCCTCCTTAGGCATATGATTAAGTAAATTTATGAACACTCCAGCCTTGGCGGGGAATTCACCAATGATGTTCTTAATCATATTCATTTCCCTACAAGATCTTCTGACAGTTTATATCATCTCTCGAATCAAATCCATATTATCCCAATGCATATCTATTGCCTTCATGATCTTGTCCCATATGATTCTTTTGGTTGCTTTGAAAGAGGACTTACCACGGTGTTTCCTCCTTAAAACTTCCAATTTAGCTTCAATTTTTTCATCGTGTTCCTATGCCCAGCACAACTACGTCTTAATGTTTTCTAGCTCTCTTTTTTCCTTCAGTTCTTGCTCTCAAATTGAGACTAGAAATTGTAAATTTTTGGTATGTTTAGATATAGTCAACGATTCAACTTGTCTCATCATTACATCATGGGTATTGTGGGGTTGTGAAGTCTCACCCATCTTCTCCTTCATTCCTTAAACTTGTGCCTCCAGTAGCACAAATTGGTATTTGTACTCCCTGTTATTCATTAATGCATCATGGGGATTCTACTTGAGCTCTTGGTTCTCCTTCTCTGCTTCAACTAACTCATCTTTTTGCATGAGATGTGCATCTAGGATCTCTGAGTTCCTTTTTCATGGAGGCAATCTCCATGTATTTATCCTCCAACATTGTATTGTATTACTTAAAATTCCAAGGAAATGTAGCCAGGTGGGTGACTATGTCCTCTAGGGTTTTGATCTTCATCTTCGTAGACCTGGAGACTATCCTCTCATATTGAAACTGGCACTGAACTTGTTGTACAACTCCTGCAATTTCCTAGTTGTAGCATTTGTTCTATGCATTTTTATTTGCACCATGTGGGTAACTTTGTTATTCAAATCCATAATACCTGTATACAGAATGTGATCTGCAAGAAGAGACATTTGATGAACTTAATAATCCGACATGGATCTATCTGTCTCCACATTGGACTGTAATATTACCAACTTGAAAATGCTCCCTTCATAATTCAATGCGCTTTTAACCTGCATAGGGGGAAGTGGTTGGTTCTATGCTATTCTTATGTCCCTTTTTTTGTCTGAGGATGCTTGCTTGGCCAATTCTTGAAATTTCTCCACCATCGACAAGTGTCTAGGCTTGGGAACCTCACTTGACTCTATTGCTTCTTATGCAGGCATGGAAGATGACAAGTGTTCCATAGTGAAATCCCGCTTTTATGGGATTGTCAATTGGTTGTTATAAAATATTAACGCCTATGATTCAGTCTCATCATTATCTCTTCATCATCCCCATTGTCTACTTTAACTTCTTCTACTTATGACTTATTGGAGCTAGGCTCCTCCCTTTCATCAACATCCATGGGTTTATAAGTAACCCTTTTCTTCCCTAAGATATGGGAAGTGCTTGACTCAACTAGATGTAGGTTTTCTTTCACTTATTCTCAAGTGGATTTATTAGCACACTCTTCAACTATGGGATTTGAATTGTGCTTGTGATTTTCCTTGTCTTTATCTTTCTCATCTCAAGAATGATATTATGAGGCTCATAATTCCACACTCTCACTTGTGGGAATTCAAAGCTTTGTAAATATTCTCCACAAGGTCCAAAATATTCCTTTAATTAACTACAAACGGTCCTACCTCATGAGAGAGGTGGAAAGTAACGGTTGCCTTCTTGAAAGTAAAATGTACATTGTCATTGTTGAATCTTTTCCTATGTATTGCAATCTAAAGACAAGAGGAGTTAAGAATGCTAGAAGTTGGTAGAGTTTACCTTCAAATCCATACATCTAGTTGAATTTGTACTCTTGGAAGAGGTACTAATCACCTACTCTGGTATCTAGGGTAAAAAATAACTTCTCCTTGAGGAGCGGGGGGGTGGGGGAGTTTGGTAATGGTTCACCACGTAGAAGGGTATAAACAAATGACATAAAAGAAGATACATAATTAAAGAAACCATGGTTATCTTCTGGTTTCTTGACCATAGGTAACCACTCATAGACAAGTAATAATGCATTGTGCTTATCCACCAACTTGGGATGTAGGTGTTCTAGGTGGGAATATTGTTGGTGGATAAAAAGGTGGAATAGATAAGATTGATAATACAAAGTCCTTCCTTCCCTAAATGATATCATTTGAGAATGAATTTCATCAAACAAAAATTGCATAAAATCAAACTTTATACAAGCCTTAGTGGTTGGGTAACACAAAGAGGTTAGGAGACCTAGAATTGTTTCAGTGATATAAACATTTGTATCTAGGCCAAGGAACTAGGAAACCATCGAAAAGAACAAATTATGCATAGAATAAAAAGTTGTGATGGGGTAGGGAGGATGACCTAAAGGGGAAACTACTCCTTCTTTGAAAAATCCACTGATCATTTATTGCTTCACTTCTAGAGGAAGAATATTCCATTCCCCCTTGGTTGTCTCCCTACCTAGATTTTGAAAACCTGATTTGTCTGGGATCAAGAGCATGTATGCAATGGGATCTGGTGTTATACTAATTATTTCTTTTCCTCCATCAGATGAGGCAAAAACCATTTCATCTACCAAATATCTACTAATACACTAGGACACTGTTTCTAGGAAATGGAATACTTGTGGAACAACAACCAGGACCAAGTTTGATGTTAATAAATTGTTGTTATACCCCATGGTATCACAGGTGCTTAGTACCACATGGATGAACTTCCTCATATCAATAGTTACTATCAATGGGTTCCAGACATTTGCATCTCCATGATAAAAATTAGGCTCTTCGATTTTCTTTTTCATTGGGTTATTAGTTGAGCTTGGGGTAAATGAAGTGGTCATTGTGGAAATATGACTTGCTAACAAGGGAACTAGTCGACTGAGGTAAATTGTTGAAGAGGACAAAAGTGAGATTCTCAAGGGGATTAACCAGGCAATGAGGAGATGCCACGTGGCCAAAGGAGATTGGCCAGTGATGTGGAGGGAGACTATTTTAAAAATTGATGAACAATGAAATTGGATAGCATGCACAAAAGGTCAAACTAATGATTTTATGAGCAATTGAGTTTGAATTAGGTAAATATCAATGAGGATTTGGCTTGAGATGGTGGGCTTGGGATTAATTAGCTGGAATGTGGGGTTTTTTCACTGAAAAATATATTTTCCAAAATGAGGTGTGCATTTCCTCATGAGGAGATGGCCAATATTTCAATGTAGACTTAAATTTGTGCAAATTTAGTGAGAACTAGGCTTTAAAAGGTATAATTTGTGGATAAAAGGTGAGATGGTGTCTTATATTAGTGAATTTATGCTTAAAATTCATGAAATTGCGTAAACGAACTCCACGGGTGGGCACGGTGAGATGGACAACAAATAGGCACAATACTAACAAACATGGGACCCAAACCCTTTTATAAAAATATATTTCTTTGACACATGGCAAGGCTTTATTGGGTGGAAATTTAGCTTACAATAGGATGACATTAGCATTACATGGGCCATACCATCTCTTGGGCTAATGTAGAAGGTTGTGTGGTGAATGGGCTTACATGTGATGGGAGGTTGACCCAGTAGGTTGGGGAATGAATGAGTTGGTGGGTCAAGTGATGTGTTAGCACGTGTGGAAAGCCACATGGCACCCTTCATGGCCCCGTCGAACTTGTCATTGAATTTTTTTCAAATGGTGTAAGGGACGCAAGAGGGTACCTCATGACCCTCTTCACACCCCTCTGCCAAATTAAATGCCAAGCATGTCCATGGTGCGAAGCGCACAAGGCCATTATATGGCTTGGTGCATTCACTGTTGGATTTTGGTGATGCACAACTTCCCAACATCGGCGCTCCGACACCTGTAATCACTATGTGCTTGTGCTACCACATTGTGCTAGTGCTGACCCACCAACACTTGCCAGGTAGGGATTTTCCCTTCAACATTTCAAACTGTGACATTGAAACCTTGTTATGCTTTCTAGTAGTTGAACCTCAAAGTGACAAATTCGTGTGAGCTTCCTTTAGCCTTGAGGACTTATGAAGAAAGTTTCTATATGGATAGACGATCTTGGTACTAATAGGTGGCACGCCACATAACTTCTCATGGTTGAGGAGATTTTCCTTATCAAAGTTGGAGCCCCAATTGTATGGTCATGATGCCCATAATAAATGATTTAAGTTGGATTTATGATTGGTTAATTTTTGGAATTAACAATTCAAGAAAAAATTGATTAGTTTGTGTCGGTTCTAGGTTGATCAAATCAACCTTAAAAAGATAAACAAAATTGGGTTGCTGAGGAAGGCCAAGATTTCAGATTTGCAGTAGGGTCAAAATTCTGGAAGCTGGAAGGCCGAAATTTTAAGTTGTAGCTGGGTTGAAGTTGTTTGACTAGAAGTGACTACTGAAGTTTGGTTAATCATTTGGAAATATGACTTGGTGCAGAGAGGAAGGTTTTTGGGATTGGTCTAAGGTCTTGGATTGTCGTAATTTGATTTGAATCTACCAGTGGAAGAGTTTGAATGGTTTTTAATCTTCATAAGGGTTCTAACCTTGACCGAGTGCCTATATCTAGTGTTGGAAATGAGTGCACTATTGGGGAGGTGGGGGGGGGTGAATCAGTGGTGATGGGATTTATTTATTTATACTTTTATTTATTTTTTATTGAAATGAATGAATTAGTAACCCATCAGCTAACATATGAAACCAAAATAAAATCAATGCATAGAAACACTATGAAAAACAACAAAACATGCACAGAAAATAACATAAATGTTTTCTAGTGGAAAACCCTATCCTGGGCCAAAAACCACCTGTTGTTGCTACTGCTCAAATTTCATGTTTTACATAAAGGAGATACTACCCAGTAGTTGGAAGAATTGACTATTAAGACAATTATGCTAGCATCACGAGATAGAGAGACTCTTCTCTCATGACTCTATGACACCTGTTTGTTGAAAGCCACCATAACCAATAAGCCTTGCCCAATACCATTGGAATCTGGAGAAATCTGCTTCTTGTTCTGATTTGCTCGCTAGAAGGCCTCCAGCTTCTCTACACACTGTCTACTATGAGCCTTAATGCCCTTAACACCTCCATGTGAACCACGTTTCATGCATTTTCAAACTGGGCTCTCAAACTTGCTCAACATGAGCAACCCAACGACCACTCTAATATGAAAATAATATCTGATCAAACACACAACTCTACACCACTACAGATATGTAATATGTTGGATAGATCACTGTAGCACACTCTCACTCTTCATCAATCCTCTCACTCACCTTCAATCCACACACTCACTCCATCAATCACACAACAACACAATGCTCTCACACTAGTATTTGCCAAAATATCCTCAACAATTCTCCATGTGAATACAACAGGAAAATACAATGGTTATCCCAATACCATGGAAATTTGTACCATGGTAATCTCTAAGTCAATACCACAGGTAAATACCATGGTTATGCCGATCACCTGTACCATGGTAATCTCCAAGATAATACCACGGGTAAATACTATGGTTATGCCAATACCACAGACCCTTGTACCATGGTAATCTGCAAGCCAATACCATAGGCATATACCATGGTTAAGGTGATACGAATGATACCTGTACCATGGTAACACAAACTCCACACACATACAAATACCCTCACAACTGTCAAAGCACCCTGCAACTAAAACCAAGCAAAGTAATCATAACATCTGTAATCCCATCCATCAAAGAGTAAATCTGTTACTCAAGCTACTTGCAACACAATCATTTGCACATAAGCAAGTCTGTCACAAACCAAGCTGCTCTAGAACCATCTATCACATTCATCCACACTCAAGCCAACTACAATACATGCCCAAGTTGACATCAATTCCAACCATCAACCATTGCAACCAACAATTACACCGACAACTGCATTATCATGGCAATAATCTCCCACTTTGGCATTGATGGAAACTGTGTTGAACCATCCAACTAATGTCAACCTATGAAATTGATCTCCATAGACACTCCCCATTTGACATCAATGGCAAAGGGATAAACTCATCAATGATAGCGATAATTGAATAATCAATAGCTCCCTCTCGAAAATAGCGGAATCTAACCACAATACATCTCCAAGCAACAAACACACTCTCTCTCCTCTATGAGTGCATGGCAAGATCTAACAACAATAATAAATCACTTTGTCCTAAAGCAAAAACAACAAAAACTCCATGACATGGAAGTAGCAACAAATTCAACTCTCATATGAAACAACAGTAACAAAGGATCTAGTCCAACAACAACAAACCCAATCAACAACTCCAACTATATCAACAACAACAACACATTAAAAGCATCATCAACAACAACACTCAACTCGACAATAACATGAGCATCATCAACAATATAACGTGAAAAACAACACTCTCTCGATCAAAATTACCATCATCATATCATGAGCATTAATATCCATCAATTAGCAACCTAGCCATACTCCTCATGATCATCATCATCATCATGAAAATGAAAATAATTCCTTCTTGCTAAAGGCTACACTGCGTGAACCAAAGGGTTGACTCCGCATATCATCACTGATACATAAGACATACATCGGCTCATAAATGGTTTTCGAAATAAACTAACATTAATGACTCTATGGACCCAACCCATCCAACAAATGACTTTACGTTCCTGAATATGATAGTGACAATGAATACAAGGCTAAGACAATGACATCCAAACCCACATACATTCTAATTCAATACCTTCACGGTAGTAGTAGTAAATGCACAAAGCCAGGGTGTTGGTCCATGCATTATCAACATAGATGGTGTGATACAAAGAGCTCCAGGCCTAGAATAAAAAACAAATGCAGAAAAAAGTCAACCATAACGTGCGAATAAAGGTGACCCCATGAAAAGGGGCAAATTTGATAACAATTATGCTGACCACATTTTGTTAATGGCATGTGATTTTTCATGATATTTCCTTTGATATATATTGTTTTGTTTTCAAAACAACAATCTATTAATACTCGAGGTCGAATCTTAGAAACTCATCCTCACATTTTTCAACCATGTTTGCAAGATACTTGAGATTTTTTTTTTTCACATGCACTCCATTGTGGAAAATAGGCGCATGGCCCTAGTCACAATAAATCATTGGTCACTAGTTTGAAACATGAACCATATCACCTACGTTGAATAGCTCGATGACCAATCAGAACTAACCATGATCATGACCTGTTTTATATTCAAAACTACCAAGCTTGGATCTAAATAATTCAACTAGCCATTACAAAAACAGTGCCATGTTCACCATGTTTACCAATCGAATTTGTGAACCGAACTAATGAAATAATAACGAATGTGGCTTGCTGGTTCATATGTTTTATCCCACATAACATAGATATTTATTACGTTACAAATTCTATCACCAAACAAATCCAATGTGTTCCATATTACGTTACCAAGTCTATCCTCGAATTCCAGTCCAGTTATGGAGTTGATCAGATCTTCACCAAGGCGCACAACTGGATGGCTGGATCAGCCGAGTTGCATCAACATGAAATTCGCTACAGCCATAAACCTATCAAAAACTATGTCTGTCACTATCTATAGCGATGTCTCTCATTAGCTCAATGCGATTTTTATTATTAGATTCACTTCATCAAGTGCATATTACTAAATCAAGCCATTAAATGTCAACCAGATCAACACTAGCACTATAAATAAATAAAAAAACTCCATAAACCTGACCATATGCACACCACAACGACAAGAAATCAGCGTTCACACGTTTGAAACCAATTCAACTTTGTTGAACATTTTGGACCAAGGGAATCTATACATTTGTCTCCTCTTCCTTCCTTTTAAAACACACTTTGATAAAAATAAATTTATTCGACAAGAGCGCATCATTTCTTCTTGTCTTCGATTATCTAACCAATCCTTTCCCTTTTTAATTGTAGGTACAAATTATGAAGCTCAGTCTTTGTTTTTGCAGGAAAGATTTGGTGTTATCTGACCAACACCATTTGAAAAACATAGAGGGATACAAAAATCTTACTCTAGTTGTTATGAGATTTCCGCTCTTTCTTTGGGTTCTTGGAGGAGATCCCCTTGAATTTACGCTCTTTTGCTTTACGTTCCCTTGGCCCAAGCTAGCCTCGATTTTCTTTTTTCTCATTTCTTTTCCAAACTGTTATAGACATATTTGGGCACTGCAACCTCAATCACATATGTCCATAAACCAAGGGCTTATGAGTCCCTAAAAGTGTTGTTTCATGCCCTAAAGGAACAAGGTCAGTTGATTACATCATCTCCCAGAAGTTCTCCACAGAAAACTGCTCAGAACTGGTCAAAACTAGACCATATAGACTGCCTAGTGTAGAGGGTACGATGCATCTCACTTGCTCAGTGTAAAAAGTGGGATGCATACTGGAAAGCCCTTTTGTAGGGTGCGATGGGCGAGAGTAGACAAATGGCAGAGACAGTTTGCAAGGTGGATGATAATGGAATCTTCCAGAAACTTCTCCTGTGACACTTGCCTCTCTGAATTCGCCCAGGGATGAGTAAGAGATCATCAATATCCAAGTAGAATCAAGAAATATCAGAGAGAGGACACTAATCAAAATCCCAGAAGCTGACTTAGCCCCCTGCAATCATCTATATATGGATCCCTCATCCCAGAGATCCAAGGGCTGGAATATTGTATCTTGTAAGGAAGTGCTATTGGTTTCCTAGTGCAATATCATAGTGTTGGGTGATCTAAGCTTTTCATGAGGTGAAGAAGGGCTTTCATGCTGGGAGGATGACAATGGGTCAGATCAATGGGTTGTAATCCTCTCTTCTAACCTCTATATCAATAAAGCGATTCGAGTTTTCCTTCACATTCTTGTATGTTAGCTGATATATGCATGTATGTGGTCAATATATATCTGGTCCTATATTGTTTATGGCTGTAGATTTCTGCACTTTGAAGGTATTATGCTGCTTTGACTTTACAGGTACTCTTTGAAGCGGAGTGGTCAAGGGAAGAGCGGAAAACATCTGTCAAAGAGGAGAAGGAACAAGCGGAGAACCAAGCGAAAGATCAAGGTTGGTATTCTTTTCTCCTCTCCTATCTACTTCTCATAAAGGAAAGTGAAGGTAACTTTAATCTGTTTGTTTCTAAGATAGATACCCATCTTAGTGGGACTAACAGCTCTGCATAGACACTAGATTTCCTGATAACATGGTGACTCCGCTGGGGAGCGACTAGTTTGTTTGCTTGTCTATATTTGTTTACTTTATAAACTTACAGACAGAGCCTGAAGTCAAGCCAACTAGCTTTCGAACTGCATTTGCTATGCAAGTGCAAAGTAGATCAATGCTGCTTCAATCTATCTTCGGGTTTTGTTTATAAAATGAACAATTGATTTGCAGACATCCTAATTGCCCTGGTGGTGGCTCATGTAGCCTCATTAGATTAGCCCCTATGATTTGCATTTATTGACTATCATTTGCTCGGCCTAAATCCCTGAACTAAGCTGCAAACTGTGACCCGGAACCAAGTTGAAGTCTCGTCCCTGGACCATTGCACCTTCTCCTCTTGGGAATCTGGATGCATCGCACTTCCCGTGTGCAGTAATTGAGATGCATCGCACTTTCCCTGTGTTACAGGTGCGATGATCAGATAAGGTCTCTTCTGCTTGCAGATCTTGGTTTCTTGTTCACTCTCTTCAGCGTTATTCAAGAGTTTTGCTACCTGTGATCAGTATGTCTATGTGGAAACTCCCTTCCTTTTCATGATTCAGCCTCCATAGTACAAAGAACTGTAAATGTTTTTATGTATTGTTCGCCATTTACAGTCCTCTTTTACAAAGAATTAGCGTAATCAAGCTGTCGTGTTTTGATTTGAAAGTGTCGCAAGTGTCGTTTTTAGTCAAAAAAAAAGAATTCTATTGTTCTTGATGGTCGATTACACTGTCACTCTTGTATTTGATTTGAATTAGTAGTTTTTCAAGTGTCGAAAGCAATTTTCAATTCAAAATCACAAAGTGTCGTCATTATCTTCCTTTCCTTTTTTGAAAAGAAAATCGTTAGTACTGTCGCTTGAAACAATTCAAATTTGCACTCAGCATTCTTTTTGTCATTCACACATTAAGAAAGTGAAAACAAATACATGCACGTGCATTTGCATTTAGACTGCTTGTTGATTTAGGATAGTGCATCTAGTGTGTGCTCTCTGCTCTTTGTTGAAAATAATTCTCATTTCTCTTTCCTTAGTAGCTAGGATTTTCATTGCAAAAATAAGATAAAACGATTGTTTATCATCTTAGATTGCATTTTAGGAATTGTATATCTACATCACGTGGTGAACCTGAAAGGAAAACTTCTTAAGAAAGATCAACTGTAAAACAAATTCAATGAACATAAAAACACTTTGGAACCTAACGCACAACATTTAGAAGTCTAGGCTAAAGATGTATTTCGGCGTCGTAAAGCCTGGTAACTATCGCTTTCATTATAGGTTGGGTGATTCCTCCTCTTTGAGACAACAAGTGCCAGTACGAACTTGTGCTCCCACGTACCATCGAGTATATATTGGGAGACCACAATAGGCTACATCCTTTATCCTTAGGAAGTCGTGTCTGCCACCCTATCGATCGTAATGCACTGAACACAATATTCGGGAAGATTGATTTCCGTATCGTAAAAAGTATTCTGCAGTTTTGCGATTGCTTTGGTAATCCCTCTGTCTAGAATTCAAGAGTAGTCTCTTTCATTCCTTTTTAGACTCCTCAAAAGAAAAGGTCCATCTGAGCACTTGTCACTTCAAGCTCATTAAAAATCGAAGGCGACTAGAGTCATCTTTTGCTTTTTCTCGACTCTTAAAAATTAAAAAAGCAAGTTGTGTCAAAGTGTCTAAAATTTATTTTAATCAGAATAACGTCACTGTTCCCTCGTTGGTCTTAGGTTGAGAAAAATGGAGTCCACCAACCAAGGATTTCCCCTTGCGGGAAATCCTAGTCCTTTCTCCTCTTGGGGAGATGTTGGTGCACCTCATATGGCCACATTGTCCCTCCCAGGACTGACAATTGGCTTGCCCATATGGCTCTTCTCGACCTCTGTCGTTCAAACCACCGCGGTTCCTGAACAATCAAATCAACAACTAGATGATACTAGAGTTACCCCCCAACCTTCTGCTTCGCTTGTTTCTTCCTCCCCTCCTTCCTCTTCCCTTGGCAAGGCTGGTGAAGCTAAAGACCAAGTAATTGAGAAGAAGAAGAAAGGGAAGAAGGAGAAAGAAAAGAAGAAGAAGGAGCCAAAGGCGAAAAGGGGCAACCGTGCATCATCTAGCGAAAATCCACACATTGCACCATCCAAACCGAAATCTCCATGTGTCATTTGCAAAGGGGACCACTATCATCGAGATTGTCCTTGCATCCCTCAGATCTTAAGGGACTGGTCTCTTCGTTTGCACAATCCGGTGTCGTCAACCTCTGACAATCATGTTGAGAGTACACCGTCAACTAGCGAAAACGAAGTCTCTGGACAGAAAGGAAAATGTAAATTTCCTTGTAGACTATGCGAAGGCAATCATGCCGTCCATCGTTGTCCCTTCCTGGACGAAGCTAAAAGAGTCTTAGATAACCGTCCTGCTTCACCGCTACGGCTTCCTCCTGGGTACAAGAAACTCTTGCCAAGTCTATCGCTAGTTGAAAATCCGACTGACGCACCCTTGCGGTCGGCCGAAGCATCTATCGTTGAAGATAAACCCTCTGAGTCCACACCAGATGAAAGCCAAAAAGTTGAGGCAGTAGTCGACCTGGTCTTGTCTATGGAAGGTCCGTCTTCAGATGATACAGTCACTGAAGAGAATGAGAATGACACTGTTCAAATTCTTTTTGTAAACACAGACTTTGATGAACATGGGGGCGATCTACCCGTTCCTTTACCGCAGGAAGGAAGTTTGTTAGGGTCATATCCGACTGTTTATTCGGTCCCACCTCCGAGCAACCTAGTCATTTCCTTCGATTGGAATCTACTAGGTAGACCCCGTTTACCGTCTAATGTACCATTCCAAATCATTGTACAAGCTTACAAAATGGTCATGGTTGGTACCATCATAGATGAAGGGGCTTCTGTGAGTATCCTTTCCTCAACTACTTGGAAAGCGCTTGGTTCGCCATCGCTTCTGCCTAAGATGTGAAATCTAACAGGCTTTGATAAAGGAACTAGTTGACCGTTAGGGATCCTTCTGAGTTTGCATATAAATTTGAGAGGGAAAACCGTATATCTGAACGTAATGGTAGTCCAAGGACCCTTAGATTATAATATACTCCTTGGGTGCGACTATATTTATAGCATATGAGATATCGTCTCCTCACTCTTTCAAGTAATGTGTTTCCTGCATGAAGGCCGAATGGTCCAGCTCGTAGACCAACTTTCATTCCCCAGCTCACACATGGCTAATAGTTAAATGCCATCCCTAACTGGTCTTTTCACGCAAGGAATGTCTCATCAATCTCCAGTCCATCTACCTGAAGAACGTGAGTAATTCATTGGACATGACTGAAACCTAGGGGACATGCACCCTGGTCTGCTTTGGCAGGAAAACTTCAGGTATAGGGTAAGTTTCCACATAGGAATATGACTGGTTTGACACGCCCATCCGTTTAGGAAAATGGGATTGGACTGGAATAGGATACCTCCGTTAGAAGGTAGGCCTTTCTCGATAGAACAAATGTTTTGTATGCAAATTGAAGGGTAACCTGGAAAAGGTAGGCCTTTCCTGACAGAACAAATGTTTTTTCTGCAAATTGAAGGGTAACCTGGAAACTCTACTTCGCTATACCTAGGGGCATGCAAACCTTTTTTACGCACAAGTGAAAAGCGACCAGCATAACGCTAACTCTATAGTTTTGCTAACTTCAACTGCTTAAGTTAGGTGAGTGGTCAAAGGGACCATTCGCCTTCGCAGGGGCCGTATGGCACCAACAAAGTAAAGGAAAAAGTTTTCCTACCTAACCTCAGTAGTTAACTAACCCATAGGACAGTAGTTGGTTGCTTCTAGCTTGCATGCGAGAAGGAGCGGAGCAAAGTTTCGAATGGTGCAAGCTCCTTAAAAACTGAACCTATCGGTGGGACATCCTTATTATACCACTAGCACGAGAAGTTTTTATGTGAAGTTCAAGCTCGTTAAAAATTAAACTGAAGCAATGAGCAAATGTTTCCCCAGAGTTTAAGATCACTAAAAAATGACCCAACCTCCGGTAAATAACCATTGAGAATGCATTATCATCAGCTTTTGAGCCCTGGTCGTGTTCCTGCCATCACCTCCACTCCGTTTTAGCTGATCATGCACCTCCATTTGATTGTTTACCCTTTTGAGGAACAGTTGCGAAGAGTGATTCAGTTAGCCATCCTTGTGACACTGTTGTGATTGGAAAATTCCAAACCTTACCTAGAATTAGCAGCTACCCAAATATATCACTCGTTCCTCAAAGACGAGTCTCCTTTAAGCTCTTTTCACTTGACTCGTAAAATATGAAAATATTGTTGAGAAGTTGGCCTCTCCAGCTCGTTAAAGCTACCGAGAGTGCTATCCCTCCTCTAGATTTTAATCTTTTTGGACTCAAGGGATTATTACACAAATATATCGAGCACTTGTCTTGTTCGGGTCGTTAAAAATATCAAAAATTCATCCCTTTCGTATTATTTTATGCTTTTTCAGACTTAAGGGATTATATGACGAAAAAGGATTACCGAAGTTTTCTTTCCATCCCTTTTTAGACTCTCTAAAAATGAAAAAGGACCGAGTTGTCTTTGTCGTTAAAATTGTTAAAACCAATAGCGACAAACTTGTCCATGCAGACAAGAACGAGTTTCACTGTCGCTAGGCTCGTTAAAACATAGCGACAGGTTTGCCTGAAGGGAAAATTATAAAACAAGCATATGTTATCCTCCTCAAGATTGACAAAAATAAAGAGGTACTGGTCAGTAATGACTAGGAAAAAATTGGGAAGAAAACTTGAAGAAACTTTATTTGTAGTGAGTTGCTCTTGAACATGAAAGTTTCACTCCATCACCATGATTGAGTCGGGTTGGGTTATTCCGTTCACCGGTCATATTACCATTGGTCCACCGTACCATCCATCTTTGGGGTTAACACTACCAATCCATTTCACTGTCGCCGATATGTTCAAGAGAAGTCGATCAGAGAATTCACCAACCCATCTTGTGTCTCATCCGCTACAATACCTTCACACTCCATCCTTTCATGACCGCCACCCTGAACCCTGTATCGTCAGATCGTTTTCACCTCCAAAATCATTTGCTCCATTCTGTTTCGCAGATGTGGGATTCATTAAGGCCCTCCTACAATGGGTTACTTCTTGGCGACGACAACTCATTATCAAAGAAGTCAACCTAGGAACAACCCTTTCAGTACTTTGAAGCTTGCATGCCTCAATGGCAAGTTTCTCACTTCCGGCGACAGGTTTTCATCAATGGCCTTCGACCGAAAGATTTTACGTGGTGTTTGATGCCAAGTCCCTTTTTCACACCACGAGAATTGTACTGTAATACCTTGAGGGTCATCATCATTATCGGTGATTCCTCTCGTGCCTGTTAACAGCTTACATCATTGGTTGGTAATTAGGCGATGTCTTTCCATGTTCGACTCCAGAACAATTTTCACGTGGATCGACTTGTACTTCAGACAAAGATTGGGCGAGTTTGAAGACCCCAGATCTAGTTTCATCCATCCAGGCTGTGATATATTCAGGAAAATAAAGACATCAAATGTACATCATTGCTGCACAAATGATCATCCAAATCAAAGGATGATGGCTCTACCAGAATCATCGATCTGCCACACAGACGGTTATTTGTCCTATGTACATGAAAATGAATTTATAAAGCTGAGCATGGGAATTCCTGCCTCAGCTAGATCATGAAAATGTTATGAAGATAATGTATTGTATTGTATCTTATTACAGGTCGCCTTCCAGTTCGAAAAAACCTTGGATCCTCATGATAAAGCATTTCACCTGACATCAAAAGATTTACAACCTCATGCTTTAGGGGGCAAATGTTATAGACATATTTGGACACTGAAACCCCAATCACATATGTCCATAAACCAAGGGCTTCTAAGTCCGTAAAAGTGTTGTTTCATACCCTAAAGGAGCAAGGTCAGTTGATTACATCATCTCCTAGAAGTTCTCCATGAAAAACTGGTCAAAACTGGACCATACAGACTGCTTAGTGCTAAGGGTGCGATGCATCTCACCTGCCACATGCAAAAAGTGTGACGCATACTGGAAAGCCCTTCTATGGGGTGCGATGAGTGAGAGCAATCAAATGGCAGAAGCCGTTGGCTAGGTGGAAAGCCAAAGAATCTTCTAGAAACTGCCCATTTGACACTTGCCTCTCTGAATTCACCCAGGGATGAGTAAGAGATCATCAATCTCCAAGTGGAATCGAGAACTATCAGAGAGAGGACACTAATCAAAATCCCAGAAGCTGATTCACCCCCCTGTAATCATCTATATATGGATCCCTCTTCCCAGAGATCCAAGGGTTGAAATCTTGCATCTTGTAAGGAAGTGCTATTGGTTTCCTGGTGCAATATCATAGTGTTGGGTGATCTAAGCTTTTCATGAGGTGAAGAAGGGCTTTCATGATGGGAGGATGACCCTGGGTCAGATCAATGGGTTGTAATCCTCTCTTCTAACCTCTATATCAATAAAGCTATTCAAGTTTTCCTCCACATTCTTGTATGTTAGCTGATATATGCATGTATGTGGTCAATATATATCTGGTCCTATATTGTTTATGACTGTAGATCTCTGCACTTTGAAGGTATTATGCTGCTTTGACTTTATATGTACTCTTTGAAGTGGAGTGGTCAAGGGAAGAGCGGTAAACATCTCTCAAAGAGGAGAAGGAACAAGTGGAGAACCAAGCGAAAGATCAAGGTTGGTATTCTTTGCTCCTCTCCTATCTACTTCTCATAAAGGAAAGCAAAAGTAACTTTAATCTGTTTGTTTCTAGGATAGCTACCCGTCTTAGTGGGACTAGTAGCTCTGCATAGATACTAGATTTCCCGATAACACAAACTCTCTTGAATTTCAAATACAAGTTGCTTTGATTCATGGTGAAAGCATTTGGACCAAAATTCCTTTTCCTCCAATGAGATTCCATGATAGACATGGGGAACATGCAGTTTTAGCCATATGGCCAATATTATTACAAATAAAACATGTAATGTGCCCAATTAAAGGTTTTTATTTATAGTGAATACCTTTATGCCCAAAATCATTACACAAATAACAATACCCATGAAAGGATTTTTTGTACTTGGATAGTCATGGGGTTGTTTTCCTTCATTGATTGCTTGAGAATTCACCTCATCTGACTGCTTCTTTTGTTGAGAATATCTTATCAATTTTCTTCTAGAATTCGCGAAAAAGTGCCCAAATTTTTGGCAGCTAAAACACCTTACATTTATTATGCTTTTCTTTGTCACATTCTTAGGCTTCCGATCTTGATGAAATTTTCCTTCATCATTGCCTCGAAGTTTATGCTTTGAGTTTCTCAACAATTGTCTCATTTTCTCCTCTTTGGCTTGATTTGCTTTCTTCTTTTTTGCTCCAAGTTTTCTACAATTTCTAATATGTCCCTTTAGCTGATTATCTCCTCTTCAATGTTTCTTGCCTTCTCCAACTGATTTTTCAGATTTGAAACTTCTTCCTTGAATTTTGAGCAATTTTTTCAGATCTTTATTTTCCAATGTAAGCTTCTCTATCAACCTTTCCTAGGCTTTGTTTTCTACTTCAAGGGTTGCTAATATCTTAAGTTCTTCATCCTCATATTCTTGTATTGGAAATACATCTTCCTCACAAATTGAGAAATCAACTTCAAAACAACGATCATCAACTTCTTTAATGACTCAAAAATCATCATCACTAAATTGGCAAGGAAAATGTCCATGACTGAAAGTACTATCTTCCATACCTTTTACTAGGAGGAGAGACTCTTCAGATTTTGTAACACTCTTGATTTGTTTGCAACCCTTCTTCTTCGTAGATGGTTTCCTCTTGTTATTTTCCATAATCCCATGATCTTCACTCAAGCGATCAAGCTTCACTGAGAGAACCTCACTCTAATACCAACTGTTGGAAATGAGCTCACTACTTGAGGCGGGGGGTACAATAGTTATGGGATTTATTTATTTATCCTTTCAATTTTTTTTTTATTATCAAAATGAACAAATCAGTAACCCATAAGCTAACATATGAAACCAGAATAAAATCAATGCATTGAAACACCATGAAAAACAACAAAACATGCACACGAAAGAACACAAATGTTTTCTAGTCAAAAACCCTCTCCACGGAAAAAACCACCCACTATTGTTGCTGCTCAAATCTCTATTACGTTGAACAAAGTTTTACATAGAGGATCTACCACCCAATAGCTCGAATACTTGACTACTAAGACAATTCTGCTAGCAACACCAGATAGAGAGGCTCTTCTCTCACAACTCTATGAACACCCGTTCGTTGGAAGCCACCACAACCAACGCGCCTCACTCAATACCACTAGACTCTGGAGAAATCTGCTTCTCGTTCTAATTTGTTGGCTAGAAGGCCTCCACCTTCTCTACACATTGTCTACTATGAGCCTCAATGCCCTCAACATCTCCATGCAAACCGTGTTTCATGCATTTTCGAACTGGTCTCTCAAACCTGTTCAACATGAGCAACCTAGTAGCTACTCTAATATGAAAATAATATATGATCAAACATACAACTCCATAGCGCTATAGATATGCAATATGTTGGATAGATCACTGTAGCACACTCTCACTCTTCATCAATCCTCTCACCCACCTTCAATCCACACACTCACTCCATCAATCACATAACAAAACAACACTCTCACACTAGTATTTTCCAAAATATCCTCAACAATTCTCCACGCGTTTACAACAGGAAAATACAATGGTTATCCCAATACCATAGAAAATTGTACCATGGTAGTCTCCAAGCCAATACCACAAGTAAATACCATGGTTATGACAATACTACATACACCTGTACCATGGTAATCTCCAAGTCAATACCACGGGTAAATACCATGGTTATGCCAATATCACAGACCCTTGTACCATGGAAATTTGCAAGCCAATAACATAGGAAAATACCATGGTTGAGTCTATACCAAGGATACCTGTACCATAGTAATGCCAACTCCACACACATACCAATACCCTGACAAATGTCAAAGAACCCTACAACTAAAACCAATCAAAATAATCATAACATTTGTAATCCCATCCATCAAAGAGTACATCTATCACTCAAGCTACCTGCAACACAATCATATGCACATAAGCAAGTCTCTCGCAAACCAAGATGCTCTATAACCATCTGTCACACTCATCCACACTCAAGCCAACTGCAACACATGCCTAGGTTGACATCAATGCCAACCATCAATCACTGCAACCAACAACTGCACCAACAGCTACATCATCAATGCCAACATCTGGTGTCATTGATTTTCATGTTTTTATTTGAAGATTTCTTGATGAAAAGAAGATAAAGTAAGAACATAAAGAAAGTTAATAAGAATACAAGAATATCACAAGTAATGTTCGAGACTAAAAAATCTTTTTTCCTTTATAATTTTCCAACATTGTATGAGAGCTAAGGTGAAGGAGGAAAGAAGAAGGCAACTTGAAGGTCTATTGAAAGAAGGATTAAGAAAAAGGTTTCAAGGAAGATCATAAGGAGTAGAATAAATCCTTTCATCTATATCACAATAATGAATGCATTATAAAGTATATGGAAACCTCAATGAATTCATAAAACAAGCTAGAAGGAGCCTCCAACTATAGAGCATGGAACAAGAGGATAGATCTCATCCTTGCAAAACACAAAATATTGGATTTTGCACTACGAAAAGTCAAGGAACCAACAAATGATGTAGGAAAAGAAAAGTACAGGGAAATTGATGCCTTGGCCATGAATCTAATTGTAGATGGAGTGAAGGAAAATATAATCCCATACATATCCAATATAAACACATAAAAGAGATGTATTAATCTCTTTCCAAATTATTTACCATAAAAAAACATTGGACAAGTAGCTAGTCTCAAGAATGAACTAAGAACAATAAAGATGATAGTACAATATTGTATCTTCCTATTTTGTAAGGGTCTCTCGAATAAAAGATGAGCTCCAAGCCATTAATGAGATCATTCTAGACAAATAACTTGTGATTGTTGCGCTAATAGGTCTACCTAAATCATGGAGCTCCTTTGCCTCAGGAATTAGTAGTTGGAAATACACATCATCCTTTAAAGAAATGTGGGATGCATGTAGTCAAGAAGAAGCTCACACCTCATTAGTAAGCAACAAGAAGGAATATGAAGAAAATAACACCTCCAATGCATACTCTTCCCACTACAAGAATAACTAAGGATACAAGAAATTTAAAGGACCAAGAAATAAGGTTGACCTATCCAAAATTGAATGTTACAATTGTCATAAGTTGGGACACTACAAGAACCAATGTCCTGAAAATCCAAGGGGCAAGAAGAGAGAAAGAGAACATGCAATAGTTGTCGATGAAGCTCCACCCAAGAAGAATAAAGATGAAGAATCTGAAGTCAAATAATTATACTATTAAGTCATCTCTTACATATCCTTCTAAGTCTACTATTTAAGTTTTGTAAACTTTTCTTTTATGTTTTGATTTCTAGAGTTCATAGATCTAATATGTCTTGTTAGAAATTCTTGAATTTTTTTATAAGTTGTAGGTATCCCTAAGAAATATTGGATTAAGAGGGAGCCTTCACCATTTTACCAAAAATACAAGTATATTGTTTTGTATTTCCTCTTTCATGTTTTATTTCTTCCTCATATCTAGCTTTGTGTGTATTGCATACTCATAATCCTTTCTTTTTATTTTTCTTGACAGGAAAGCTTGTAGAATACACTAAGGTTATGGAGGAAACTTCAAAGAAAATATTTGAATCGTGAAATAAGCTCTGTTACAAAGGAAGCACTTTCAAGAAAATGATGTCCTACAAGGCTTGTTAAAGAACAACTCAAGATATGTCTTAGAGTATAAGATTAGTTGTAATATTTCTTCATACAAAAATGTATGATGATTTGAAATTTGAAATTTGCTTTATATTAATAATTTTCTTATGTCTAAGGTTTTGAATCATAAAGATTCTATTTAGGGAGATTAATCTCTAGATTGAATCTACATGTGTCATACTATCTCTTGCTATGTTTTTCATTTTGGTGAAACCCTAACCTTTAGGGTTCATTGTAAAATCCTAGCCTTTCAATGCTTAGGGTATGTTAATGATGAAACCATATTCTACTTAGGGTTGGTTGATAAAGTTTAGAACTCATGCTGAAATCCTTCTCTATTGATGATTAGGATTTGTTTTTGTTGTAAATTGATGTCTAGATCATATAAATTTTTAGGATCTAATGAATTAAGGTTTATGAACAAACCCCCTGTAATAACTGAAGGAAGATACTAGGAGTGAAACCCTAGGTATATGTGCTTCAATATGATTAAAACCTTCGCTTGGTCAAAATTATTGTATATCTATTTTTTTAAGTTTGATGTTTGTTTCTAGACCCTAGTGAAATATTAATGTAAGTTTTTAGGATAATAAAATTCTAAATATGAAATGTTTGAATACTAACTTGATTGATATCTAGGGTTATGGAAAAACCCTAGTAAAAGTTTGACATGAAATTCTAGGGCTTAATATTGAATCCCTAGATGTAAAATGCTATGTTGGACTTGCTAGCTTGAAATCTACGGTTTTAAGTCTTGATGATGGAAATCTAGGGTTTGTATCAAAAACCTAGAAAAGTTGTTGAAGTCTAAGATATACAAGGTGTAAATCTTGTTGATTGTGAACCTAACTAGGTTTAGGTTTTACATGTCTAAAGTTTGTTTTCATGTTCAAAGTATTCAATGCTCCCATTATGATAACCTGCTAACCCTATTTTGATATAGTTAACTTCATGCTTCTATATATTTGTACTTGGTTGTACTTACTATTGAAAATTTGCAGGTACATGATATTGAAAAATTTCATCTAACTCATAATTGAAGTTGATTTATGATGAGCATGATGGAAAAGGGGAGTTGTAAGAATGGTGATGATATTAAAGATGAATATATGATCTTGTTACCATAAAAAGAATGACATTTTTGAAGAAATGGAGCTTTGAAAGGTTGAAATTTTTCCAATGTTATAAAGAACCTATAAGAATGAAGTTGTTGATATCCCTAAGTTAAGAGGAAGCTTGGATTAAAGAAAGTGTATATCTCCGTAGTTGAGAGGGGGGACATACTATGATGCCTATAGTGATTAATTTGAATAAATATTAAGGTTAAAGGACAAATAAATACACTACAGATGGATGGTCTTTATTCTTGAAGTTGTGAACAAAGACTTGGTTGTGTTGAAAAGTGATAAGGCTAAGTTTGGTGTTACTAGAGAAGTTAAAGAAGAAATATTCCAACAAGAAATGTTTGATATGATGATCTAAGCAGTATTAGGATATTTGAGAGCCCCGAAAGTTTTTGCTTACTTGTATATATTTGAAATTTTATTACTAATTTGGGTTGTAATTGTGCAGGATCTATCTATGTAGAAGTTCAAATATTTGGAAGCCTACTTGGACTAGTAGATATATTTGATTTAGTTTATAGGGAGAGTTGAAGCATCTTGGGAGAACATCTGGCTGGCCTGTGATGATTTTTAGATACCAAATTAGGGAGGGTATCATTGGTATTGTGGAGCTCCGACCTTGGATACGATACCTAGATCCCTAGGTTGATGTTAGAGATGAAGCATGATGGTACCTAGAGTGGCTAAAGCTTGGAACACACCTTAGTCCCACTTAATTGGATACTTTGGTCAAGTATCTAATCTGTATCATTGTGTGTGTTGTGACTCTTCATAGATCATATATTTTGAGTCTATCCATGTACCTATGTATGAATGTAATTATGAATAACTTCCTAGTTAAGAGGGAATGTTGAGGAATGTAACTAGTGTCAGTATTCATAATTGTATTTGAGTCATCATGTAATGTATTTGCAAAAAGAATGAAAAAAAAATAGTGTAAAAGAAAATTTATTTTTAAGCATGGCTTTCATGCTCTTTTATTTATTTTCTAGGTCAAAGCCTCCACTGTAGACTTCCAGGGTTTATGTCATGAGTCCTAGTCATTGTCATCAGGTAATAGACCCTTCTTGGGATTTGTTTATCAAGAAAGAAAATTTATTTTAATGTAAATTGAGTCAAATATACCTCCTCCGTCAAGTCAGCCTCATTAAGGACAAGTCAGCCTCAAAAGGAGTCAAAAATCACTATATATAGGCAACAATTCAACCTCATTTGGAGCACAAATCAAGCAATTTTGATCTGCAATTGTTGGACAATGAAGAATGAAATAGTTAAGGAAAAGGAGAAAACCCTAGTGAAGAAGAAGGAGACCCTTTTCAAGAAATAAGAAGACAAAATTCTCTCTTTTCTACCACATGTGCTAGTTTCTAGGTCGCTGGAGGAAGGCCAAATTTTCAGATCTGCAGTAGGGCCATAATTCTAGAAGCTAGAAGGCCGAGATTCTGAGTTGTAGTTGGGTTGAAGCTAATTGACTAGAAGTGACTACTAAAGTTTAGTTAATCATTTGGAAGGATAAGTTGGTGGAGAGAGGAAGGTATTTTGGTTTGGTCTAAGGTATTGGATTGTCTCAATTGATTTGAATCCACTAGTGGAAAAGTTTAACTAGGTTTTCCCCTTAATAGGGGTTTTAGCCTTGGCTAAGTGCCTATATCTGGTGTTATTGATCTTAGTGTTTTGATTTGATGATTGCTTGATGAAACAAAGATAAAAGAATAACATGAAGAAAGTTAATAAGAATACAAGAATATCACAAGTAATTGTCAAGACCAAAAAATATTTTATCCTTTTTGATTTTCTAACATTTTTTGTAGTGAATTTTGTGCTTTTCTTGAGGCATACCTCATCCCTTTTAGGCCTATCTAAGCCATTGCTAAAACCAAGCTTGAGAGGACATTCTAAGTAACTATTTTGTCCTATCTTAGATTTTTTCTGAAGCAAATTTCATCCTATGGAATATGCAAGTTTGAGGCATCTTAAAGGCCTATTTTGGATCTTCTTTGAGCTTTCCTTGAGACCTATTTGTAAACCTATCGAAGGGATTTTCAAGCATAATTTTTGGATTGTCTAAGGACGTTTGTTTTATGGCCATTCATATTTTGAGAAAGAGATGCATTAGGTCTAGTTGGACATAGACATAAGGTAATAGGAAGAGGCAAAATAAGGGTTGGTTGGTGCACTAACAAGGAAAAATCATAATACAAATGAAGATTCAAGAAGAAGTGTAATATTGACTGGAGTTAAGGGAATATTAGGAGCATCTCCAAGGGAAAATATCTTGACTAATATTGAAGAAATTAGTGGCAGAGAAGTCACACCTTGGAAACATACTTGAGTTGACTTTTCATGAAAACTAAGGTGTGAACCAAAGCATTTATTCATGCTAATTGTTCAGCCTATATTTGAAATAGTTATTTAAGTTTTGTGACAAGAGTTTGAACAAAAGAGTAATAGAATACCTTTAACAGTATTCATGGAACAATCATGAAATCCACGTTAATAGCACAGTAACAACTTGACAAAGTTTGTTGATTGAAATTGCATTGTATACATCTTGTGATTTGAGCACATATCAATAAAAATAGAAATGAAGTTTCATTTGTATATCATTATAAGTGGGCCATTGTCCTTGGTACTGGATCCCATGTTTTTTTTTTCTATCTTGAATTTTCAAGGAAGTTGGATGGTGTGAGGCAGAGATTCAAGTCTCCTTTAGGTTGGATCTTGAGAACACTTCAGGGTGGTAGGGTCGTGCTAGGGAAAGTTGGATCTTGTAGGGTGTTAGAGCATACTTTTAGTTTGAGTTGATAAAACTTAGGTGTTGGAGCATCCTTCTAGTTGGAGCTAGTAAAACTAGGGTGTTGGGGCATACTTTCATGAGTTGGAGTGTTATGCAACCAGCTCTCAAAACATAAGATAAATCAACGACTTAAAAATTATCCTCTTCGAGGGGGAAACCTCCATTACATCACATAAATGAACAATTCTTGGACGATACAAATGAAAATACCTCCTTAGTATATATAGGAGTCCAAGGGGTCATAATATAATCAGATACTACAAAATAATAATAATGTAAGGGCAAAGAATAATAATAGTGTGCTTTTATGGGGCACAACAATAATAATATGGGGCTACATGGGTACAACAATAACAATAGGGGGATACACTAGTATTATAAGGACCTAACATGCCCCTCTCCTTCAAAAAAGTGTTGTCCTTAATGCTTGAGTAGTTATGGACACTTCTACATAAAATTCTCATCATCCCATGTGGAATCTTTAGCAGGTAAGTTCTTCCACTTAATGAGATACTCTGGAATTGATTGATTCTGTCGCTGTCGGGTTCTTGTTTCCGTGACTGCTTCAAGTTACAATATGAATTTTCCTTCTTCATCAAGTTCTGGAAATACTGTTTGAACTAGGAGCTTGTCACCGATAACCTTCTTTAAGCATGAAAAATGGAAAATTGCTTGTACTCAGGAATATAGATAACTCCAATTTGTATGCCATAGTATCAATATTTTGCAACACCTTATAAGGACCAGAGTACTTGGGTGATAATTTATTGCCCTTCTTAGCTTGCTTGAGGGAAATTTGTTTTTATGGTTGTAGTCGTAAAAATACCCAGTCGCCTACATCAAAACTTATTTCACTACGATGCTGATATTCCTCTTGTTTCATTAGATTTTGCGCAAGAGTGAGGTTATCCTTTAAAAGTTGGAGAACTTGTTGTTAATGCTCGATGTGATCTTCCACTGCTTGAACCTTAGAATTCTCTCTTAAAGATGATGTGATGGACGGTGGATGATATCCATAAAGTGCCATAAATGGTGTCATTTTTGTTGCAGTATGGAAGGAAGTGTTATACCACTATTCAGCCAGAGGTAACCACTTTCCCCATTGTGTTTGTTTATCAGATACAAAGCAACGAAGATATCCTTTGAAAAGAAAATTCACTATCTGTATTTTTCCATAAGATTGAGGATGATAAGATGAACCGTGAGCTAATTGTGTACCAAGACAAGAAAATAATTCGTCCAAAAATTTCTAGTGAAAATGGGATCTCTGTCACTCACAATAATCTTTGGGTTTCCATATAGCTTTTGAATTGTTTCCATAAATGCAGTAGCAATTGTATTGGCCTTAAAAGGATGATATAATGCAAAAAAATGTGCATACTTGGTAATTTTATCAACTACCACCATGATGACACTCTTTCCTTCATACTTGGGTAAACCTGTGATAAAATCCATTTAGACCTTATAACCTTAACTTGGAATGGATAAAGATTGTAACAAATCCGAGATCTTAATTGTCTTAACTTTATTTTGTTGGAAAACCAAACATTCTGCCATAAAATTTTGATTATGATATTTAAGGCCATCCCAAAAAAATTCCTTCTTGACTATGTGGTAAGTTTTTAAAAATCCAGAGTTCCCTCCTGAGGGAGAGGTGTACAATTCCAAAATAATCTTTTGTTTGAGTTGGGAATTATTACATAGATATGATTAATATGTGTACCATAATGAATCATTTTTCTAGATAAATGTATTTGATGTAATAGGATCTTGCTGCAACTTTTGAATAAGTGTCCACGCCTCCTCGTCATTCTTCCATTCATCCCTTGCTTTGTTATCCAATCATGTTGGATAATAGAAATGGAATAGAGCAATGCTTCCAAATCCTCATCCTTTCTCGAGAGTGCATCTGCAACAACATTTTGCTTTCCTTTTTAATAGATGATTTCAAAGTCATAACCCAACATTTTTGTGACCCACTTTCACTTCTCTTCTGAAGATAATATTTGTTCCAAAAAGTATCTACGACTATCAGGATATGTTTTTCTTGAAGTGTCTTCCCATAAGGTAAGGTCACCATTTCTTTAGTGCATGTAGTATTGAAACATTTCCTTCTCATAAATAGGTTTGTGTAAATACTTTCCCTTGATTAGATGACTTTCAAAAGAAATGGGTCTTCCTTCTTGCATTATAACAACACCAAGTCCATTTCCCAAGGCATCACATTCCACAATAAACGTTTTTGTGAAGTCTGGCATAGCTAAGGACGGTGCTTGGCACATTTCCTCTTTAAGATTTTCAAAGGCCTTAGTTTCTTCTAGAGTCCAAGAAAACGCTCTTTCTTCAGTAATGTTGTTAGAGGCATAGTTATTCTCCCATAATTCATAACAAACTTGTGATAATACCCTGTCAACCCAAGAAATATTCAAAGATGCTTTAAGGTTGTGGGGATTTTCCATTCCTTAATGGATTTAATCTTTTTAGGGTCTATCTTAACACCCTCGTGAGATACAATATGAGCCAAATATTCCACCTCTTGTAATCCAAAGAAACATTTGGAGGTTTTTGCATATAATTGTTTCTCCTCGCATAGTTTGAGCACCCTGTCAACATGTTGAACATGATCCTTCCAAGACTTGTTGTAGATTAGTATATCATAAAAAATAATAACACAAATTATTTAAATAAGGGTTTGAAAATGGAATTCATCAAACCTTGAAATGTGGAAGGTGCATTAGTAAGGCCGAAAGGAATGACCAAAACTTCATAATGACCTTCGTGAGTTTTGAATGTTGTTTTCAGAATGCCTTCAGTCTTCATTCTAATTTGATGATATCTTGAACAAAGATCCAACTTGGTGAATTAAATTTCTCCATGTAATTCATCCAACATTTCGTTAATGACATGAATGAGAAATTTATATTTAATAGTGATCTTGTTGAGCTCCCTATAATCCAAACACATACACAATGATCAATCCTTCTTGTGCACTAATACTATTGGAGCAAATAAAGAAATTTGACACGGTTGAATTATACCAACCTCTAACATTTATGCAACCATACGTTCAATTTCACTCTTTTGGGCATACATATATCTGTAAGGCTTGATGTTTGGAGGAACACTTCATGGAATCAAGTGAATATAATGATCATAATCATGAATTGGTGGGAGGCCTTTGGGAGTCTCAGACACCTTGGAATGGTTGTCCAATAATTTTTGGAGATCTGGAGAAATAGATGATTTCTATGTTTGAACCTCTAGTGAGCATAATTGTGCAATTATGCCCTATTATTATTTCTTTAAATATTTGTCATGTCATTAGATTTGATTATCTTCCCTGGTTTCATTGCGATACTACTTAATTCAATTTCCTTTCTTTCCCAAAAAAAATTCAAGAAAAGTTCTTGAAAATTAAAAACTATCGTCCCCAAAGATTGTAACCATTGGACTCCTAGTACAATATTAGTACCAACCATTGGAATGGAAAGCATTGTACTATTTAATACATATTATCCCATGGTTAGCTTGATATTATGGCGCTTTCTAGAGCAATTTATAGTTCCTCCATTTGCAACCATCACTTGACACTCTGGTGCTGGATATAGAAAACAATTCAATTCCTTGGCTATCTCACAATGAATAAAATTATGGGTACTACCCACATCAATCAACAATAATACCTTTTTCTTCTTGATATATCCTTCTATCAATTATATTAGAAAGTATTTGGTGGTTTTCTCCCATAAGGGTTTCCACCTAAAAAATTCTTGTGTTTTGCTCTTATGATGTGATGTTGATTTATGTTTTGATCTCATGCTAATGAAATCTATTGATCTGTAAGTTTAAAATTAACTAATTGAAGTGAAATATTGGTTCACCCCCCTCTTAGTATTTCCAACAACTGGCATCAGAGTAGGTTCCTTCACAAGCAGTCTAACCATTGGAAGATATCATGGATTGCACCAAGAATGGAGTTTTAATATTCAATGGAAAAAAATATGCACTTTGGAGTGGAAGAATGAATACATATATACAAGCATAGGGATTTGATGTCTGGGACATCTTAGAAAATGGATACTCTGCACCTCCCATTCCAACAAATGAAGTTGGTAAGAAACTTTCTGAAAATGATGATAAATCCAAGAATGTTATTTTAAGTAGCTTATCAAGTTCATTTTATGTTAAAGTGATGAGTTGCATATCTGCTAAAGATGTTTGGGGAAAGCTTCAAAGAATATTTGAAGGAGATAAAAAAGTCAAAGAGTCTAGGCTTCATATTTTCAGAGGGAAATTTGAGAAACTGAAAATGATGGAAGATGAGAATATTGCTGCTTACTTTCTCTGTGTAGATGAAATAGTAAATGCCTTTGAAGGATTTGGTCAACCATTATAGAACAAAGTAGTTGTTCAAAAGATTCAACTTATCTCTTCCAAATAGATTTGATTCTAAAGTCTTGGTGCTAGAAGAGAGATCAAACTTGGAGAACGTTAGTATGGATGAGTCATACAAAACTCTTACATCTTATGGAATTAATAAAGAAAAGCATTCATCTGCAAGAGAAGTAATCTTCAAAGTATCAAACAATACAAGAAAGAACAAGCCAAAATCAAAGCCAAGCACCAGTTTTATATGTAGCAAGGACTTCGTGAGAAATTTAAAGAGAGGAACCGACAAGTATAAAGGTAAGCTTCCCTTGAAATGTTTTAACTTTGGTATAATTGGTCATTTTTCTTCAAAATGTCCCTATGTAAAGTGTTTTGAAAATGATGAAGAAGAGGTTACTTAGAAAATGAAAAATTATAAAAGAAAGAAGATGTAAGGCAAAAGAAAATTCTTCAAGAAAAGTCTCTATTCAAAGGAAGACATCCCCTCATCCGATGATGAAAGTGAAAACCATAGTGACTCAAAAAGAGTGTTATGCATGGCACTAAATAATAAATATGAGAAAGTTAAAGGAGAAGTAGAACTAGAGAAAGAATTAGTCAGTGCTTTAAAAAATCTAAAAGTAGAAAGAAATAACATTAAAGTATTGGAAAAGGAGCTAAGCGAGCTAAGATAACTCTCTAAAAGTATTAATAAGAAATATGAAGAATCAGAGAAGATCATTATCAACTTGACATTCCAATTAGAGGAAGCTAGGGTGATTGAAGAAACACTTGAAAAGAAGTTGCAAGAAAATGCCAAGATAAAATAAAGCTTGGAAGCAAAAATAATCTCTTTAAGGGGACATAAAAGAAAAATGTCCAACATAATTTTGTAAACAATACTTAAACGTTGGATGAAATTATCAGCAGTCAAAGGTCATGTGATGAAAAATCTAAGTTAGGATACAAGAAAACCTCTATTGAAAAAGGTTCAAGCTCTAAGATGACAGGTAAAGTAGATGACAAAGAGAGTTATGAAAGTGTCATCATGGACCCTGTCAAGAAAGAGGAATGAATGCCCTCAAAAGATAAGGTTTGAGATCAGTCAAGTAGGAGAACATGAAATCAGCAACCAACAATGGAGAAAAGGTAACAAGAAGGTTTTTGGAGAGTTCCACCACCTAGAAGATTCCCCACTCTTGAGTAACAAGCAATGTTTCTTGGTGTTTGTTAGTCCTGCAATAATTTTGGGCACAAAGCTATAAATGCTAATTTTTCACAGTGTTCAATGATGTTCTAATCATTTAAAACAACTTCATCCAATTTCATTCACCCCGGTAACAATTAAGTAATTATAGATAGAAAAGTAAATAGTGAATGTACAATAGAAGATATCCAAGCACAATGAGGCACAAAAATTAGGTCAAAGACCAGGGAAAAAGCCCACAAAAGCGAAAACCGAAGTCAGTCTTCTTCTTCTTATATATTCATCAAATTTTTAGCTAATACAAATAATCAATTCATACATCCATGAAATAGTCAAAGTCTACCTTTGACTATCCAAGATAACCAAGTCAAAACTAGTCAAAATAGAGAGAGAAAGTCAATGGTGGTCAACATATCAGTCTACAATAGAGGGCCAAATTTCAGCCTATGGAAAATAGTCCACCTCAATAAAAACCCCTCCTAAAATTCTCAGTCAAAATCACAATAAACCCTATGGTCAATGCTTAGAAAACAAAGCCAGAAATTCAGTCAACATAGAGAGTAGAAATTCGGTAAACGCAATACAATATTCCCAGAATACTTTCCCTCTTTATCAAACAAAATCTTGGTCGAATGGTCCTATAATTCTTCAGTCAAAAGAGAGATATTTGACTACAGGTAAACCTCAGTTAAAGAGCCCAAAACATAGATGAATATGTGGTCAACTAAGAGTCAAAGTCTCCTGAAATTTTTGACCTCCAAGACAGTCCAAAAAATCGGTCAAACTAGAACCAAACCATCCAAGTTCATGAAATTAAAACAAAGAGAAGAATGTTGGTCAATGTAGAAAAGAAAGGACCCCTTTGTCTCCTCCACACCTGTGAACTCATCCTTGAGATTTCAAATCGATGTGTTTAAGATTGATGTCCAAATGAGGCTCAAATGATGATTTATTTATATGAGGTTCATGAGGTGTCTTTTCCAATTGAGGGGCCAACTTAGTCAAACCCAAAACTATTAATTTTATCCATTAGTTAATGAAATTCTTACCAAAGCTGCTTATTTTCAACGTTCCATCTAAGCTATGGAGGAATTTTTGACTACACCATAAGTATCATCTTGGATGTACATGTCTCAACATAAGAGAAGCTTATCTCATCATCCTATAGAATAATAATCTATAATCAACAGTAGGGGAGATCGATTTACCACAACCATCTCCATGGAAGTCACATTTGACCTTGGTAAAGATCACACACACCGTACTGGCTTCTAGGTCAAGCTCCATGACCTAAAGGTGTATAATTCGTCTCAGTTGAACAATGACATCTTGATCCATAAAAGAAGAATAATGATCTACATTGACAATAGGGGAGATTTATTTACCACTACCAAATCCATGGAAGTCATAAATGACCTTGGTAAAGATCACACACCCTATGCCCACTGACTAATCCTCACCCAACTTGATCCTTAGAGATCAACTGGTAGAATTCCTGCATCCAATACTTAGGGAGATCAATTTACCTTAATCAATTCCATGGCAGTCATGTTCGACTTTGGTAAAGCTCACACATACTTGTCTCCTCACCCATTGGCTAGATGGATGGCAATCCTGACAGGCTTAACCATCTCAATATGGTCCTTGGTAAATAATGACTTGAAGGTGACTTGTGGGCAGGATACATACTCTGGAATTTACTCAAACAAGTCCATGGATTTAAGGAGTACACTCACACCCAGGAGCCTCGCTTCTCTTTCCACCCCACCCCACTAAGTCCATAGTTAGTCGAAAGACTAGGGGAAGAGAATATGCTTATTGTTCTCGATAAATAGTGTTCCCTCTCGGGGAGGAATATATTACCTTGCACTCCAAGTTTCTCTCTAAAAAATAAGAACTTCACTTTCAAAAAAGACTTGGTGAGAATGTCTACAACTTGATCATCTATTGAGATGTGTTGGAGCCTCACTGCTCCCCTCTGTACCATATCTATGATATCGTGGTACTTGATCTCAATGTGCTTTGACCTGTCATGGAGTATTGGATTCTCGAAAAGAATATTCCCACTTTGATTGTCACAGTATATCACAGTCATTTTTGACACATGATCAAACAACTCTGCAAAGGTCTTTCGCAACCATGCCACCTCATAGTTAAGCATACTAGCTACAATATACTCTGTCTTGGTTGTACTAAGAGCGACATTTTTTTTCTTCCTACTCATGCAGGACATCATGGAAGATCCCAAGCTAAAACAACACCTTGATGTGCTCTTCCTATTAGTAATATTCCCAACTCATGCATCTATATATCAATGCAGTCTCAAATTATCATCGAAGGTATATCTCAGTCGATAGTTGATCGTCCCATGTAGATATTTCAACACATTTTTATGGCCACCTAGTGAGCATGCAAAGGTTCCATCATGAACTAGCTCAAGGTGTTAATAGAAAAACATATATTTGGTCTAGTGTTGACCATAAACATCAGAGCCCTAATCAGATGTCAGTACATGGAAGGATCCTCTAGATCTGGTCTTGTAGCTTTACCACATGACTTCTTGAAGTCTACCTCCATTGTCAAATTTTAGTTAACAATGGTATGTTTTATGCTTAATACAATTACTTCAATGTTCCTTAAGAAACCCAATAACAATTTTCAATTTATATTTCTAGTAGAAATCGCATTAATCATTAATCACATTGACAGTAAAAGTAGATAGAACATAAAACAATATGTAGAAGACAAGCCAAGACAAGAGGGCACTAGATCTGGCGAATGTCAAGGAAAAACCCCAATGTGGGGAAAACCCTTTGGTCAATTCTTCTTATTATTATATCAAAAGTTTAGCAGAGAGAGAGTACAAAAGTCAAATTGACTTACCCAATTAAAAGTCAAAACAATCATGTCCATTTCTATAGTCAACCGCAGTCAAACTTCAACCCTAACTAGAAATTCAACGCTGGTCAAATCAACAATAAATCATCCTCAAAATAGCTTGGCCTTCCCTAGTCAAACTCAGCCTAATAAAGAGGTCAAAGTCAGCCCAAAATAGCTCAGTCAAACTCAATCAAAGGAGAGAGAAAAACTGTAGTAATTTCCTGTAGTCAAACTGCAGTCAATCCTGAAGTCAACATTGGTCAAACTGCCCAAATTCCCTTGATTTCTATGCCCATAAATGTGGCCTAAAGAGACATAAAATATCCTCCAAAAATCACAGTCAAAGTTGGTCAACAAACCCTTGTTCAACACTGGTCAAACTTGGTATGATGCCTGTAATTTTCAGTCTTGCAACTCAACCTAGAAAAATCATCCTTCTTGCCACACATGTGAAAGAGAGAAGCTTCCCAATAGTTGTACGAACCAATGAGGGAAGGAGGGAGAAGAATATGTGAGTGATGATGATGCCAAATGAGGTGTGCGGTCACTTGTATTTATACAATTTTCTTTGGGTGAAGAGACACATTTGGGATTTTTTATCCTACATGTTGATGTGGCCGACCTGAACAATTTGCATATGTGTGGACATAAATTCAAAATCATACTTCCGCTTGTGCAAATGATATGATATTTATATCAATTTTGGTCCTCTTAAGGAATTTATTGCAATCATCATCTCCATCAAATGAGTTGTCCCAAGGTGGAATTTGGCCCTAGTTGCCAATTTTAATACTCCCTCTCAACTAGGGAGAATTCCACTTGCCAATCCATTTGTTGTCATCGATCATCATGCCATGGGGCATCACAGGGGAAGGTGAACCACTCACCCTATGGTTTCCCATAGCTACAAGAAGTACCCCAAGCCCCTAAGAGCTCCTAAAGCTCAGTGTCCAACTCAAGAGGGACCCTCATAGGAGAGTCTTTCCATCACTCCAAGTCTCTCTCGAAAACATAATAATTTGACCTTCCCTAAGGGCTTCATGAGGATGTATGCGACCTACTCGTTAGTCATAATTTGTTGGAGCCTTCTTGCTTCCTATTGTACCATATCCCAGATAAAATGGTACCTGATATCAATGTGATTGGAGCGGTCGTGGAACACAAAATTCTCTAAAAGGTGAATCCCACTTTGGTTATCTAAGTAGATCACGGTGGTATCCAACACATGATCAAATAGCTCACTAAAGATCTTCCTCAAATAAACATCTTCACAATAGGCCATACTAGTTACAATGTACTTGGCCTCGACGATGCTTAAAGCAATCGACTTCTTCTTGCTCATCCAAAATATTGAAGTAGACCCCAATGAGAAGCAACATCTAGACATGATTTTACAATCCACCATACTACCATCCCTTTAAACATCAGTATATCCATGTAGCCTCAAATTCCTGCCAGTATATCTGAGTCCATAGTTGTTTGTGCCACGAAAATATCTCAAAAGATTCTTAGCAACAATTTAGTGTATGTGATATTGAATATTGATATTGATTTTTTATCATCCTGACATATGGTTCTCAAAAGTTTACTAAGAACATCAGGTTCCTCACAAGTTGTCTATATTCAGAAGGATTTTCCAATTCGGGCCCAACAACACTTCCACATAGCTTCTTGAAGTTGAGTTCCATCGGAGTAGAAAAAATTGAAATCCACCATCGCACATCTCTTGAGAAGCTTCACAACATATTTTCCTTGAGAAAGGAAAATATCTCCTGGATTTTTCCAGACCTCCAAGGCTAGGAAGTAGTGCATCAAACTTAGGTCCTTCATCTTGAACTCGGAAGCCAACTCCCTCTTGCATTGATAAATTAGAGGGTCTGCACCTGTCAAAAAGAGTTCATCCACATAAAGGACCAAAATGAGAGTCATGTCCTTTTCAACCTTGAAGCATAGTTTAGGATCAACATCGCTCCTTGTAAATCCCAGCTTCATAAGGTAGCTATCATTCCTCTCATACCAAGCCCTAGTGCTTGCTTCAACCCATAGATGGCTTTATTCAACCTGCACACATGTGTCCTTTGATATTCTACTTTGAACCCCTCTGGTTGTTCTACGTAGACTTCCTCCTTAAGTGAGACATGTAAGAAAGCAACCTTCATATACATTTGGTGTAAGATCCATCCTTAAGAGGAAACAAGGGAAATAATGGATTGGCTAGTGGTATATCGGGAAACTAGTGATATCTCATCATAGTCCATTCCTTCCTTTTGAGAGAAGCCTCGAGCAACGAACCTAACCTTTATTTTTTAGCACTCCCATCAGCTCCATCTTTGATTTTGTAAAGCCATTTCGAGGTAACCAAAGACTTGTCCTTGGGTCTAGGAAACATCATTCTCCATGATTGATTTGTACTCCTCATTAGTTGCATCCTTCCATACTTGGTGTTTTACGACTTCTTCGAACATACATGGCTCAAATTGAACAATAGTACTCATGGAAACTAAGTACCCTTGGTACCTGTTTGGCTTCTTACTTTCATAAAATGACCCTATTGGAGCAATATGTCTTTCAGAATATTAGAGAGTATCTTTGAGCCACAAAGGTATTTTCCTTGAGGCAGAGGGATCACCAAGAGGTGGATTAATGGGATCCAGCGGGCCTTCAACATCAGGCATCAGTTCATCTGTCATAGATTATTCCTGCTTTCCTACAACATCATCATCATTCTTCCTTGAGATAAGGAGATCTATGGCTTTCTAAGGGAAGAATCTTCATCGAAAGTGACATCTATATGCCTTCAAAGTTTCATTGTAGCCCAAAAATGTTCCTTTCTTCCCAGATGCTTCTAACTTGTTTCTTTTCTCTTTGGTAACATGAAAATAAATGGGAAATTCAAATATTCTAAAATGAGAAACATCAGGTTTCTTACCAGTGAAAACGTTTTTGGGTGCCTTGAAGTCCAATGCTTGATGGAGGCTCTTATTTTGAACATATACGACAGTGTTGGTAGCTTCTCCCCATAAGAACTTTGATAGACCTTGATAATGGAGCATGGCATGATTGGCTTCCATGATTGTTCAATTCTTCCTTTCAACAACACCATTTTTATTAGGAGTATATGCAACGGTTTTCTCCCTCTTAATGCCATCCTCTTTGCAAAAGTCATTGAATTCATTTGATTCATATTCAGTTCTGTTGTTGGTCCTCAATATCTTGATATTCTTCCTTGTTTTATTTTCAACCAAGGCTTTGAAAGAATGGAACCATTTGAACATTTCATCCTTTTTCCATGTTTTGCGAGAGAAGTCATCCACAAAAATTGCATCATATAAATATCCCCCTAATGATGTTATAGGAAACATACCAGATAGATCAGAATGGACCAATTGAAGAATGTTGGTAGTTTGACATTCACTTGAGAGGAATGGTCCCCTTGTAAGTTTTCCAGCTGCACAACCCTGACAAACACCTTCATGATCTATGATGAATTCAGGCATACCTGTGACCATTTTCCTTACCCCAGGCAAGGCTTTGTAATGAAGTTGAGAAAATCTTTGGTGCCATAATTTGGATTGAAGAGAAGTATTGCAAGTCATATCTCCCAAAGGACTTCCTTTAACTTAATAGAGACCATCAACCCTAAATCCAAGTGTAAATGCATCTTTATGGTTTCTTTTCCAAATACATACCTTTCCATCAATGAATGCTACCTTTAAGCCTTTATCTTCCATCGCAGAAATAGATACTAGGTTCTTCTTCAAATCAAGTACATACAATAATTCTTGTAGGTGAAGGGTTTGATCTTGATTTAAGTCAAGAGTGACAATACTTATTCCTTTCACATGATAGGTGGCATTATCTCCAAGTATGATCTCCAAATTAGTATTCTTTTCAATCAAATTTGAGAGGGCCTCCTTTTACCTAGTGAAGTGCCTGGAGGCACCAGTATCAATCAACCAATGATCCAAAGTGTCCAGAGGAGAGGCAGTAGTGAGGGCGGAAATAACATAAAATTTATTTTTGTTTTTATACAACATTAATTTCCTCATACCTAGAATTTCTCTTCCTTTTGGGAGGTCGACCATTACCATATTGAGTAGCGAAGTATTCTTGTTTCCTTTGTTGATGAAACTATTGTTCCTTTGATTTCCATAGCCTTTGAAATTTTTATGATTGTTGTTGTTGTTGTCATCATCTTGTAGAGTATCCTTCTTATGAGGACACTCTCTAGCATAATGGCCAAACCTATTGCAATTGTAGCACCTTCCTTTTCTTCCTACTTTGAATCCCTGCTTGAATCCTTGACCTTGTCTCTTTGGGCCAACATTTTTCTTCCTCTTTGCATGAGCAGAGAAAGTAGTAGGTTCATTTCCATTTGAAGGCTTATCTCTCTCCATCATCCTCATCCCTTCTTGTGTGCATTTAGACAATAATTCATCGAAACTAGGAAATCTTGAAATTGCTAAGAATAGTGGTGTTAAACACATCCCATGCTCTTGTGAGACCTCCAAGAATAATGGGAGTGAGCCCCCTGTCAACAAAAACTTCTCCAATAGATAGAATATCATTCTTGATTTCTGTAATCCTCATGAAGTAGGATTGGATAGACTCACCTTTATCCATCTTGATGTCCTTCAACTTGTTCTTGAGAAAGAGGATTTGATTTGCATTGATTACTTTGAACATCCCAATCAACTTATCATACATCTCCTTAGATGTTTCCAAATCAGAAATATAGGCAACCAAATGATATTTAATGGAATCAATGATAATTCTTTTAGCTTGGACCTCACCTTTCTTGTATTTCGTCTTTGCAGCAGCAAGTTCATTTGAAGGAGACTCCACCACTCTTCCATTTACATAGTCCATAGCGTCATTCTCTTCCAAAGTCAAATCTAAAGTCATATTCCGTGCATGATAATTAGATTTTCCATTGAGTTTATCCTTGGATTTGAAGTATGATGTAGTCGCCATTGAAGCTAGACCAATATTCTTGTTCAATACCTCTTTTCTTAGTGATTTATTTTCTCTCTCTTGCTTGGGATTTGTCTTCACCTGGGCTTCAATACCATGTTAAATTTTAGTTAACAATGGTATGTTCTATGCTTAGCACAATTACTTCAATGTTCCTTAAGCAGCCCAATAGCAATTTTCAATTTAGATTTCCAGCAACAATCACATTAACCATTAATCACATAGACAGTAAACGTACATAAAACATAAAACAATATGCAAAAGAAAAGCTAAGACAACAGGACACCATATTTGGTGGATGTCAAGGAAAACCCCAATGTGGGGAAAACACTTTGACCAATTCTTCTTATTATTATATCCAAAGTTTAACAAACAAAGAGAGTACAAATATCAAATTGACTTGCCTAATTCAAAGTCAAAACAATCCTGTCAATTTCTGTAATCAAACTTCAGCCCTAACCAAAAAGTCAACATTGGTAAAATCAATAATAAATCATCCTCAAAACAACTTGGCCTTCCCTAGTCAAACTCGCCTTGATCAAGAGGTCAAAGCCATCCCAAAATAGCTTGGTCAAACTTGGTCAAAGGAGAGAGAAAAACTACAGTAATTTTGTGCAGTCAAACTACAGTCAACCTAGAAGTGAGTGTTGGTCAAAATTCCCATATTCCCTTGATTTTTGTGCCCATAAATGTAACCTAAAGAGACAAAAAATATCCTCCAAAAGTCACAGTCAAAGTTTGTCAACAAACCCTTGGTCAACGTTGGTCAAACTTGGTCTGCTTCTTGTAATTTTCAGTCCTGCATCTCAGCCTAGAAAACGTGTCCTTCTTGCTACATGTGTGAGAAAGAGGAGCTGCCCAATAGTTGTATGAAGCAATTAGAGAAGGAGAGAGAAGAATGTGTGAGTGATGATGATACCAAATGAGGTGTGAGGTCACTTGTATTTATACAATTCGATGTGGGTGAAGAGACACGTCCATTGGGCTTCTTGAGCCTACATGTTGGTGTGGTCAACCTACATAATTTGCATATGTGTGGGCGTAAATTAAAAATCACATTTCTGCATGTCTAAATGAGATGATATTTATATCAATTTTGGTCCTCTTGAAGATAGGAATTTAATGCAAGCATCATCTCCATCAAATGAGCTATCCCAAGGTGGAATTTGGCCCTAGTTTCCAATCTTAAAAATGTGGCCAGATATTTGCAGTCCACCATCCCAAATCTCTCTAAATCTCTCTAGGTCTCTGCCACAACTCTAAGCCCAAGAAATAAGGCATCAACCCAATATTTTTCATCTCAAATTCAGAGGCAAGCTCCCTCTTACATTGGATGATTAGAGGCTCTTCTTCTGTCATGAACAAGTCATCAATATATAAAGCCAAAATCAAAGGCATACCTTGGATAACCTTGAAGTAGATGTGTTATACGGGAATAGTGTCCACACAGATGCTACTATTCCCACTAATATGGGTGGCTATCTTAGAAACAAACAATCAAAGTCTACTATTGCTTCCTTTTATGAAAATAGATGAGGAGAACCAAGAGGGCCAACCTGAGTCTTGCGCTCGATTTCCTCTCCTTCTTGATAGATTTTTTCCACTTGCTCTTTGTCTGCTCAGCTTCAAAAGGACCTGTAGAATCACAACAACATAATACTATGCAAGAAACAAGGATCTAAGTTCATAAATAATGCAGGATCAGATATGCATTAACCATATACAAGCATATATTGCACAAGAATATGGAAGGAAACAAGAATAGATTTATTCAGATGAAAAGTAGCAAGAAGATTACAACCATATGTTCTGACCCAGCATCATCCTCCAGCTAAGAAGCCCTTATTCACCTCAAGCAAAGCTAGATCACCCAACACTTGTGAATGTACACCAGAATACCAACAACACTTCTCTATAAGATACAAAATTCCAGCCTTTGGATCTCTGTGATGAGGGATCCATATATAGCTGATTACATAGAGGTGAGTCATCTTTTGGGATCTTGATTAGTGTCCGCTCTCTGACAGTTCCTACTTCCACTTGGAGAATGATGATCTCTTACTCATCCCTGGTCGAAAATGGAGTGGCAAGTGTCAGAGGGGAAGCTTCTGGAAGATTCCATGATCTTCCACCTCGCATTT